>OY987312.1:22568056-22700556 GCA_963920655.1 Geranium rotundifolium
ACGATGGAATGCCCTAGGGCAGACCATGGTCGGCACCAAGGGTCGACGAGGGTCGCCTACGGGCGACCATGGCAGCCCTCGCGGGCGACCATGGTCGCTGCCGCGGGCGACCATGGCAGCCCTCGCGGGCGACCATGGTCGCTGCCGCGGGCGACCATGGCAGCCCTCGCGGGCGACCATGGTCGCTGCCGCGGGCGACCATGGCAGCCCTTGCGGGCGACCATGGTCGCTGCCGCGGGCCGACCACGGTCTGCCCATGCGGGCGACCATGGCAGCCCGTGAGGGGCCACCATGGTTGCCTCGCTGGCGACCAGGGTCTGCCCTAGGGGCGACCATGGCTGCCCTCGCGGGCTACCATGGTCGTTCCTGTGGCTGACCACGGTCAGCCCGCGGGCGACCTCGGCTGCCCTCACGGGCCACCGTGGTTGCCTCCGCAATATTGCTAGTTTTTAGGAACTTAAGATGGGCTTAGCTATGCATATTTTATCGTTACATTTATATGTTTGAATGTATGAATGTATGATAGTTTAAATATACAAGTTTATGTATGATTTGCTATCACCCACATGCAAAAATTAAAATCGGAATTTAATCAGACTCGCTTGTAACCGGCTAAGGGATCATCTTTGCATGAATTTGCAATTGATGATTCCAGATTAAGATTGTATTGATATACAATCAGACTTTTATAATTCACTTAAACGCAAATAATTACAAGTCAAGCGTGATACCATCCAAGTTTGGGCACTCAAAAGGGCTTTGACCCTATGGATGTCGGTACGCCTCCGCGTAACATTCATAGAGAAAAGGTTTGGATGAGATGGGTAGTTCTGTGTGGGTGCGTGCGCCTCCGTGTAGTAGCAACATTAGTTCTATCCATAGTTCAAGCTTGGTAGACTTGTCTACGATTGTCAGCTAGGGCTGACCTAGGGTATTAGTATAGGGTATGCCGTGTACTTTTAGTACAGACCCTAGCCAGGAACTACATAGTCTTGTAGATGGATGTATTCCTACCTTGATGCTCTCAATTGGAGCAGTGAGCCTCCGTTCACTTCAATTGAGGGTATGATAGGATCCTGGTTCAGATTCTAATGTTAGAATCAGACAAGTGTTTTATAACTTAATCTCCAACTTAAATTTTAATTAATTTTACCGTGTAGATCTAAAAGGCAAACACAACACAAAGGAGTAATAGCGCACTGAGAGTCCAGATTGAGGACAGACTCAAGGGCGTGAATTACTCAGATTGGAATAGAAACTTGAGGCTTGTACTCAAGCATGAACGCAAGTAGTATATCTTTACCAAGGAACCTCCTTCTGAGCCACCGCTGAACGCCGCTAGGGCACTAAGGATACTTATCAAAGTTCCTTAGTAACCATATTGACGTGTCATGCATTATGGTGGGCAGTAGGATGCCAGAGTTGCAGAAGCAGTTCGGGAACATCAGACGCTCGCGGCGTTGCATTTGTTCCCGAACTGCTTCTGCAACTCTGGCATCCTACTGCCCACCATAATGCATGACACGTCGATTTGTCACTAAGGAATTTTGATAAGTATCATTAGTGCCCTAGCGGTGTTCAGTGGTGGCTCAGCCGGCGGTTTCTTGGTAAGGATATACTTCTTGCGTTCATGCTTGAGTACAAGCCTCAAGTTTCTATTCCAATCTGAGTAATTCACGCCCTTGAATCTGTCCTCAATCTGGATTCTCAGTGCGTTATTACTCCTTTGTGTTATGTTTGCCTTTTAGTTCTACATGGTAAAATTAATTAAAAATTCAAGTTGGAGATTCAGTTATAAAACACTTGTCTGATTCTAACATTGGAATATGAAACATGATCCTATCATACCCTCAATTGAAGTGAACGGAGGCTCACTGCTCCAATTGAGAGCATCAAGGTAGGAATACATCCATCTACAAGACTATGTAGTTCCTGGCTAGGGTCTGTACTAAAAGTACACGGCATACCCTATAATGATACCCTAGGTCAGCCCTAGCTGACAATCGTATACAAGTCTACCAAGCTTGAACTATGAACAGAACTAATGTGGCTACTACGCGGAGGCGCACGCACCCACATAGAACTGCCCATCTCATCCAGACATCTTCTCTATGAATGTTACGCGGAGGCGTACTAACATCCATACGCTCAAAGCCCTTTTTAGTGCCAAACTTGGATGGTATCACGCTTGACTTGTAATTACTTGCGTTTAAGTGAATTATAACAGTCTTATTGTATATCAATACAATCTTAATCTGGAATCATCAATTGCAAATTCATTCAAAGATGATCCCTTATCAAGTTACATACAAGTCAGATTAAATACCGGTTTTTTAATCTTTGCGTGTGGGTGATAGCTAATCATACATAAACTTGTATATTAAAATTATCATGCAATCATACATAAACAACATAAAAATGTAACAGTAAATTATGCATAGCTAAGCCCATCTTACGTTCCTAAGAATCTAGCAAAACTGATCCTAAAGACTTGGTCTTCAAGGTCCAGACTTGATCCATTCTTGTGGACTCCCACTAGCTTCGAGCCTCCTCCAAACTTCGAGTCTTCCGCTTTACTTGTATCTTACGTCGGTCTTCGTGATTAGAAATTTAAATAAAATAAATAAATTACAAATCATGACATGCAGGCCGTATTTACTACAACCCAAAACTTAGCAACACGCAGGTTGCAAAACCGAAATTAAAAATACAAGTCTAGAGGGCTTAGCTATACATCATGTGGAAAACATCATGTTATCAAAGATCATGTGATCACTCATCATGCTTATCAAACAAAATTTTTTTTCAATTTTATCTTTCTTAAGTGTGGAAAAATTCCAGTTTATCGAAACCGAATGGTTTAATTAATTAATTGAGTTTGGAACCGGTTCATGTTGGTTTATCGAAACCAATCCAAATCTGAAAGTTAAAATTTTTTTAGGGCTTTAATTATTCTCGCGAACCGGGCGGTTTGAATCGAATCTGGTCGAGCCGAACCGGGCCAACCGAGGTCGCCCGCGGAGGCAACCATGGTGGCCCGCGAGGGCTGCCATGGTCGCCCCTTGGGCAGACCCTGGTTGCCCGCGAGGCAACTCTGGTGGCTCGCGAGGGCAGACCGTGGTCGTTTGCGGCAGCGACCATGGTGGCCCGTGAGGGCTGCCATGGTTGCCCGTAGGCAACCTGGTCAGCCCTTGGTGCCGACTCTGGTCTGCCCTAGGGCATTCCATGGTCCACCAAGGGTCTCCACCCTAGTTAGCCGTGGCTCGGCCATGGCTAACCCGAAACAGCCCCATAAATAATTTTTTCCAATTTTACAAAAACAATTAAATCAGTTTTTTTTTTTCAATTTCATGCATATTCAACCGAAGACCACATGAACATATAAATAAAAATCAGATCATGCATATTGAATTAAACACAAAATAACTCATCCTCTGATACCATTGAAAGGGATTCCCATGGGTTCCATAGATTAATTTCATGCAGCGGATTGAAATAACCATGGGAATCGATGAAGAACATATGGATCTTATTCTGAAATTCAGCATACATGTAATTTTTCGAATCTGAAAAATTATACCTTTTGATTTATGTAAAACACAAGTGTAGTGTTTCTCTAGCAAGTTCACACAAGCATAATACCTTGGGAGGTTTCTTCACTCTCTCTTGCTAATGAATTAGTGAAGAATTGGACAAAAACAATCATGGAGGAGTGTAGAGGGATGGTCGGCCAAATGGAGAGAGAATGGGGAATAGATTGCCAAAAATTGGTATGGAATTAAGAGAAAGAATACTGTGCAATTATTAAAAATCTAATTTTTGAATATCTTTTATTAATTACACAATAAGCCCCATTAATCCCATAATAACATTTAAGCCTCATTCATAAATAAAACCCTAAATGGGCTTTAAGCCCACTTAGCCAAATCCAAAATAAAAACCCATTTAATTGAGTTCTAATTATGGTTTAGCTAAACCGGTCCAATCTCTCTAACTTGATTTCTTCAATTGTCTGGTTAATAAATCTAGGCCAGAAATCAACCGAATCGTTTTCAGATTGACTAAATTAAAAAGTGGATTCTCCCTATTACCGTCCATGCTTGTTTTTCACATATCGTACTTAAAGTGTGTGACCCTCTAGGCTCACGACCCGTTGGCAGACTTGTAAAATTACTATTTTACCCTTTACATCATAAGTGGTCTCTAGCAAGAACATTATGATTACCCAACGTTCGTGATTATCGATTATTCGACTTAACCTTTTATCGTACATGTCACTGTCCTTTTATCAAACCGATATCCAGATTCATTAATAGGCATGAAACCGTCACCCTAATTTATGAATCACTGTTTCTTGATATCTGAGATGACTTAAAACTGATACTAAAGTATCACCTGCACGGTCATGTTATTCCTTCAGTCATACTCATCAAATGGCCTAAACGGATATCTTTCTCATACTGGAGTATGAGTGATAAATCCCTCAGACGTCTTTCGAGTTTACTAATGCAATTAATAACCAAGCCAATCACAGACGTTATGGCTACCCTTTTACAGGTAACGTTAGACTAGGTAAAACTTAGAGATTCATTACACAGTACACACAAAGACTCCTTGGTCTTAGGATATAATGACAAGCTACAATCTGTGAGAATCTCATGACATTATCTATGCTGCATACTCACAATCAGGTTGTCCGATATCATCGACCTGATGATATCTATGATATAACTCCGGCACATACTTTGCCATGATCGGTAGAGCGTGATCACAAGGAGTTGGTCTCATACTGATCGCTTCATAAAGAAGCTTAGCCGATCAGGGACTCATCAAATGTAATTCTTTCTTATCTACAGTTCTACTATTAGTGGTTACACACATAATGACATAGAAAAATTACATTCGATATATTACTATAATACATTAGTAATATATGCCGATTTATTTATTCGGAAAGATACTAAAACATAACATCTGTAGATCACTTTTATATTGGACTGGGGCATAACTGTAACATCTTGTGTGTCGTTGTCTGCTCTTTACTGTTTTATCTTGTGTTTGTGTAAGGTTTTGGAGCGTTCTAGATCATCGAGATAGCGGAAGCATTTTAACAAAATCTACTCCAAACCTTGTCCAAGAACATACACCATTAAATCCCAAGGCAAAGTCTATTCCACAAGATGTTTACCTTTAAGTCTTTGTTGAATTGATAAAGAAGAACTTTCAGATCTTCTTCTCTAAAGCAAGTCCACACCAAGGGGATGATCTTGAAGATCCTTCACTTAATTTCCTACTAGAACAATTAAATGAAGAACAAGAGAGCAAGGTGGCCGGCCAAGCAAAAGAGAGAGAGAGATATTTGTGAGTTGTGTGATTATTTGATTAATGAATGAATGTTAGATATTTCAATTTATCATCCAACTCATAAGCATGGGTCAAAAGTGATTGGTATGGGCTTAAAGGTGCTTTAACCCATACCCCTTAAATCACTCACCTCTTAATCCACAATCACCAACTAAGCATAGTGTTTTGTGGCCCCCACTCATGGACCCACCATGTGGGCCGGCCATATAGGGCATATTGGGCCCATAATGGGCCCTTATTGGGCCGGCCATGAGACCTCATGGGCCAAGCCCAATGGGCTCGCCCATGTGGTTTCTTGTCGTGTCCAAAAGTCGCCCGACCCTTTTTGTCGTTACTTATCAAACAAAGTCCAACGCGACATCGACGAAACCACTCAGTTTTCTCGATTCACTAATTATTCTCTCAAACCGAACCCATGGCACAAAACCTCCATTTTTTGTCCACGTATTGCTCCTCAAGAAACGTTAAGGTTTCCTTGTCTCAAGTTATCCGTCTTGAATGTGTGTGACCCTTCATGTTGAGGCCACCGTTGGCAGATCGGCGCAAAAGATCGCTCTTGCCCAATCCATCATAAGGGGCCTCTAGTAAGACATTATGATTACCCAAGGTGCATGAAGATCTATGAATCGACTTAACCTTGTGCGTACAAGTCACTATCCTATTATCTCTAGATATCCCGATTGATCACAAGGCATAGAGTCGTCACCCTTGTTTAATCAATCATTGTTACTTGATATGTGAGATGGCTGAGAACTGATAACCCGTATCACCGGCATGGCCATGCTCTTACTCTCAGTCAGTCTCAATCAAGAGGCCTTTAACGGATATCTTTCCCATACCGTAGTATGAGGGATAAATCCCTTAGCCGTCTTTCGTGTCACTCATGCAACCCGTTTCGCCACCCAATCATGCCCGTTATTGCAATCCTGTTACAGAAAGCGTTAGGCGCAAGTTAAAGCCGCACGTACATTGCATAGTGATCACAAAGACTCCTCAGTCTAAGGATATCGTGACAAGCTATCGCATTTGAATATGTTCATGGCTTAATCTATGAAAACACTATTCAAAGCGGGTCGTCCGATATCAATCACCTCATGATATCTATAATATGATTCCGGGATCCCTCATCCCTATGACAAGTAGAACTACGTCATATTTTGACCAGGGACTCGTTAAGTGTGATCCGTACAGATTTATGGTTCTACTACTTTAGTGGTCATACATCAGGTCATGCTTAACATATTACTTCAACACATAAGTAATACAAAGCCGTTTTATATATATTACAAACGATGATAATGTACACAAATGTTTATAGGCTACTAGCAATTGGACTAGGGCACAAAATGCTATCAATCTCCCACTTGCCCCTAGTTCCAATCTAAGTCCCAGTCTATACCCATTGACCTAACATGTTTATCATGTTTTGCTTGAGGAAGAGCCTTGGTCAAGGGGTCGGCTGCGTTATCATTAGTTGCAACGTAGTGGATCTTCACGTCACCTCTAGCAACAATGTCGCGGATGATGTGATACTTTCTGAGTACATGTTTGGATTTGTCATGTGCTCTGGGTTCCTTAGCTTGCACAATGGCCCCGGTGTTGTCACAATATAAGTCTACTGGGTTAGATGGGTTTTGAATTACACATAACCCAACCATGATACTCCTGATCCATACAGCCTCTTTTGCCGCTTCCGATGCAGCAATGTACTTAGCTTCGGTCGTAGAGTCGGCAATGGTGTCCTGCTTCTTGCTTTTCCAGCTGAATGCTCCACCGTTCAACGTAAACACATATCCCAACTGACTCTTAAAGTCATCGGGGTCTGTCTAAAAACTAGCGTCGACATATCCTTTGACGACTAGATCATCATTTCTTCCCCCGTATACAAGAAAAGCGTCTTTGGTTTTTCTCAAATATTTGAGAATCGCCTTGACGACAATTCAGTGTGCCTCACCGGGTTTGGATTGATGTATACTGGTACAACTTAGGGCAAACGAGACATCCGGTCTCGTACATATCATGGCATACATTATGGACCCTATAGCCGAAGCATATGGGATCTCATTCATTCTTGCTAGCTCTGCAGGTGTCTCAGCACACTGCTTCTTGCTAAGTTTCATGCCATGACGCATGGGCAGCAATCCTTTCTTTGAATCTTGCATTGAGAATCGTCTCAACACTTTGTCTATGTAGGTGCTTTGACTTAAGCCCAAGACCCGCTTGGCACGGTCTCTATATATCTTGATCCCCAAGATGCTAGAGGCCTGGCCTAAGTCCTTCATTGCGAAACACTCACCTAACCAAGTCTTTGTTAAGAGCAAGGTAGGGACGTCGTTTCCAATGAGTAGTATGTCATCAACATAAAGCACCAAGAAGACTACTTTGCTCCCATCTGCCTTTTTGTATACGCAAGGTTCATCATCGTTCTTGATGAAGCAAAACTGTTTCACAACTTCATCAAAACACTGATTCTAACTCCGAGATGCTTGCTTCAAACCATAGATTGATTTGAGCAACTTGCAAATCTTTCCCTTATTCTTTGGATCCTCAAAACCCTCAGGTTGACGTCCTCAGCTAACCTCCTGTTGAGGAAGGCAGTGAAATTCTGAATCGTAGCCGAGTCAAGAAGTCGAACACAAAGTCGTAACTTGTGTATCGACTACTTGCCTAAAACGTAAACCGTAAGAAAAACAGTAAACAGATAATAATAACGACACCAGAGATGATTACCCAATTCGGTGACTCCGCACCTACGTCTGGGGGCACTTTGCCAGTGGAAAGGTTTTCACTATTAGGTAGTTAATAGTACAACTTCAAGCACCAACTAGCTATCACACAAGCTATTGTCCTAAGCTACTATAGATCTCACCGTGAACAACCTCGACCAAGGGCCTCTCCCCCTGTCTTTGAGATCCTCTCAATTCCACCCTTCGAGCAAGCCTATGCTCGGTGTCGTTGTCTTCTTTAACGGAGTTGTGAATCTTCAATCACAAACAAAAACCCTAACCGATCCAAACACTCAATCTTCACCACTTGATGTTTGATCGGAGCAAAGCCGTTCTAGCAAATATAATCAGCCTCTCAACACGCCAATGGTGCACGGTTAAGAGCTCTGAGAAATCTTGTAGTTATTAGAACAAGAACGGATGGCTTTTTATAGCAGCTCACATTCCTAATCCTTCCCTGATTAGGAACAGGAAGTTTCGGACTTCCTGAATAAATTAGGCAAGTCGTTGCCGCCTGACAGGCTGGAAGTCGTCTTGCCTGTTCGGACTTCCTGAATGAATCAGGCAAGTAGAGTTGCCGCCTATTGCTGACGTGTTGCTGACAGCTGGAAGTCGCTTGCCTCGTCGACGTCACTTTCTTGCGCTCCAAGTCTTCGTGGCGTCTTTCTTTTTTCGCTCCAAGCGTCGTCGATCTTTCCTAATCTGGATTGTAACTAGTCGCTCCACATTTCATGTAACATGTTGTACTGACTTCTTACTTTTGTGCTAAAAAATTATGCCAACACTTAAACATAGCAACAATCTCCCCCTTTGGCAATTTTTTAGGCAAACACCTTTTTAAGCCCATCGTCACCTTGTGGCAGTTACGCACAACAAGTGAGTCATCTTGTGGCAGTTACGCACAGCAAGTGATGTGACTTAAAACACATTTTAGGCACATCGTCACCTTGAGGCAGTTACGCACACAGCAAGTATGTGACTTCTGAGGCGACTTCTTGTGCGGCTTCTGGTTTATCTTCTGGAGCGGCGACTTCTTTTGGTGCGACTTCTGGCGCAACTTCTGTGCGTAGTCTGTGCGACTTCTAGCGTAACTTCTGGCGTAGCCTATCTATCTCCCCCTGTTTGTCTAACAATATTGCCAAAGGCAATCATACAATGAAATTCGACTAACAACAGGGTATAAACCAGCTCCATCATGAGCAAAATAAACCAGCTCAAACATGAGCAAAATATCCAGCTCAAACATGAGCAAATAAAACAAGTGTTATAGTGTGCAGAAAACTAACTCGGACATACCCCGAGAATTCAAGAGTGTATGTGGGACAAGTTTAATAGTGTGAATCAGAGAAATACTTAAAATGAGTTGGAGTCATCAACATTATCTTCATCAGCAGGTGCAGAGCGGAGGTCATTGAGAAGAGCTTCACAGGCAGCTTTGCGGGTTGTCAGAACAACAATTGACTTCTCTAGGTCATTGATCATCTCCACCATCTCTTCCTCCATCCTAGTGCCAAGTGGTCCTGAAGGTCGGGAGCTTGAACTAGCTTCTGATGCTTTGGCTATAGGAGGTGCGAGATCCCTCATATGCTTGCCTTCGAAGTTCTTGAGGCTGATAGCAAGGGGCAGTGGCTTCTTACCCGGAACATCCGTCTCTCGAACCACGTGAGGACATTGTTGGAGAAGAAGACCGGTGATCAATGAAGGGAACCAGATAGGAAGCTTGACGGCGCATGATTTGGCATGTTTGACTAGATGTTCAATGACATATAAGCCAAAATCAAGAGAAGATTGCGTACCTATTTGGTATATGAGTTTAGCCAATTCGGTTTTGATGCTCGACCCGTGTGTAGAAGGCGCCCAATTTGCCAAGCCAATGCAGTACAGAGTTGAGTATTTGGCAGTAAGCTCAGCAGCCGCAATGGTGTCTTTGAAGGGCCAGACCTTCTTCCGTCCTTCAGTGATCTCAACCGCTACTTTGTTCAAGTGCGGGACTTCTGGAGTGACTTCTGGTCTTCTCTGCCTAGATAAGCATTGATAGTTGCGGCAGATATTTCGAAGCATTCTCCCTGAACAAATACTTTCCTGTACTCCGCATCTTCCGGGTCATCAAACTCACTTGAGAGGTTGACAATATACTCTTTGACCAACGCTAGGTAGAATGGCCCGATGTTTATGACCGTATTACTTCTTGCTTAGCTTTATGCCATGACGCATGGGCAGCAGTCCTTTCTTTGAATCTTGCATCGAGAATCTTCTCAATATTTTTTCTATGTAGGTGCTTTGACTTAAGCCCAAGACCCGCTTGGCACGGTCTCTATATATCTTGATCCCCAAGATGTAAGAGGCCTCGCCTAAGTCCTTCATTGCGAAACACTCACCTAACCAAGTCTTTGTTAAGAGCAAGGTAGGGACGTTGTTTCCAATGAGCAGTATGTCATCAACATAAAGCACCAAGAAGACTACTTTGCTCCCATATGCCCTTTTATATATACGCAAGGTTCATCATCGTTCTTGATGAAGGCAAACTGTTTCACAACTTCATCGAAACGTTGATTCCAACTCCGAGATGCTTGCTTCAAACCATAAATTGATTTGAGCAACTTGCAAATCTTTCCCTTATTCTTAGATCCTCAAAACCCTCAGGCTGGGACATATAAACGTCCTCAGCTAACCTCCCGTTGAAGAAGGCGGTTTTCACGTTCATTTGCCATATCTCAAAATTGCTACGGCAAGTAGAATGCGGATAGATTTGACCATAGCTACTGGAGAAAAGGTCTCTTCATAGTCAATTCCGTGGATTTTCCTATAACCCTTTGCTACCAGTCTTACTTTATAGGTCTGAGGTTTGCCATCCATGTCTATCTTTATTTTAAAGATCCATTTACACCCAATGACTTTTACGTCAGGGGTATGTTCCACCAAGTCCCACACTTGATTATCTGACATGGATTGCATTTCTTCCCTCATGGCTTCCAACCATTTCTCAGAGTCGGTTCCGTCCTTATTAACTGTAGCTATTGGTTCTTGCTCAACGACTACTTCTGGTGGGTCGTCCAGTGGTTCCTGAGTGACCATCTCATCTAGAAATTCATTAAGATGAACAGCCCTCCCACTGACTGTCTTGGAAATAAATTTCTTTTCCAAGAATGTCCCACCTTGATTAGGAATGCGGCCGTTTGCAGAGCGTAACCCCAGAAGGAGATCGGGAGATCAGTGAGACTTAACATCGATCGAACCATATCCAACAATGTCCGATTCCTTCGCTCACACACACCAGTGAGTTGCGGTGTTCTTGGCGGAGTCCACTGAGATAGTATTCCACTTTCTGTAAGAAACTCTTCGGATAAGTATTCTCCATCCCGATCAGAACGGAGTGCCTTGACACTTTTTCCGAGTTGGTTTTCTACTTCAGTCCTAGACTCCTTGAATTTATCAAAGGCTTTGGACTTATGTCTTATGAGATAGACATAATCATATCTACTGAAATCATCAGTAAACGTGATAAAGTAGCCTAAACCACCTCTGGCTGGTGTACTCATTTGGTCCACATACGTTTGAATGTATTAGACCTAATAGATCACCTGCCCTCTCACCTAAACCAGTGAAGGGCGTTTCAGTCATCTTGCCCATTAAACAAGCTTCGCATCTATCAATCGTTTGGTATTCGAATTGACTTAGAAGTCCGCGCTTATGAAGCGCTGAGATGCGTTTCTCATTTATGTGACCTAGACGATAATGCCAGATTAGAGTTTGGTCTAAATCATGAGCTTTAAACCTCTTAGCAATTATATTATAGAGCATGTTGGATCTCGAGTTTTGCATATTCAATATGTATAAACCTCCAACAGTGTGAGCATTGCCTTAAAACATGTTGTTGCGCATAATAATAAAAAACTCGTTCTTAATATTAAAATAATAACCTTCCTTTTCAAGAAGAGATATTGAAATAATATTCCTGATGAAAACAGGTACGCAAAACACATCAAAAGGTTCAATTACAAGCCCACTAGGTAGAACAAGGTTAACAGAACCCACGGCAGTTGCGGTAACTCTCACGTTGTTCCCAACTCTTAGGTCCACCTCACTTTCCCCATATCTCTTCTACTATTCTACACTTGTATATCCGTACAGACATGAGACTCAGCTCCAGTGTCTAGTACCCAAGCATTTATAGTAGAAAGATTTAGCTCTAATGGAATACTTGACGAAGTAGCGGCCCCACCGCCCTTCCTCTGATCATCCTTCAGCTGCTGACAGTCTTTCTTCTAGTGACCAGGCTTTTGGCAGTAGAAACAGACCGACTACTTTGCCTTCCCCTTGCCCTTTACGGGCATGGAAGGATTAGGAATAAATGGTCGTTTGATCTTTCTTGCCAGGTGCATTGGGGCTTTACCCTTGTCACCACCAGCTTTGAAGCTGGATCCCTTCATACGTAGGACGTGTGGACCTACGGAGCTGCCTGCTGACATCTTGCAGGCAATGAGTTCTCGGAGAATAGTGTATTTTTCAATACGTACTTTCTCTTTGAACATATCCTTGATCTGTGCAAACATTGCAAACGGATCATGGGATAGCTCCATAAACTACTTCTGGAGGTCCGCCTCCATGCAGCCCAGCATGACACACGCAACGTCGATAGAGTCGCTAAGGTGTTTCTGGTACGCATCCTTAACGACCCTCGTTGTGTTGGCAGCTAGGTCCATCGGGATAGCCTTATCAAGGACGTACTCCCCGCGTTCCAACTTTAACACAAGTCGTAAATTTCTGTCCCAGTCCAGATAATTTGTCCAGTTGAGTTTACACTTTTCGAGTATAGTCCTCAACGACAAATTAGACGAGTTTGTTTAATTACTAGCCATTTCTACACGAAGAAAGTAAATTTAATCAGAAAAGTTGAATAAATTTACGAAGATCCGAATTAAACACCAACCATAAGATTCTAAGGTTTTAGAATCTTAAACCAAGATCCCTTATTCGTCATTTGAAGTACGCTAAGGTGCACCGCTCCAATTGACTTATTTAGGTAGGACGTCCGCCCAATTACAACCCGTGTAACTCTTAGTCAGGGTATGTGCAAAAGCACACGGCTTACCCTTCCGATGCCCCAGCTCGACCTCAGGCCAAGAATCGTGGTCGAGTCAACCAACCTTCACTAACGAGCAAACTTTGTGCAGATGCTCCGCTAAGGCGCACGACATCCCAGAAAGTTTACCATTCCCTATCTAGAACCCATTCGATCGATGCTCCGCTAAGGCGCACGACACCGATAAAATGTTTCTACATGGGTGTGAATTTGGGTGGCATCTCACTTGACACAAATTCGTTTATAAATTGGTTGTGCTTAATAATTCGAAAGTATTTGGAACAATTACGAATCCGTCATCAACAACCCATGTTGTGACGTTTCTAATTGTATCACATACTATCTTCATTTGAAACCGTCATTTGCAACCCGTGCAAACACGTTTCAAATTTGAACTCATCCATCACAACCCGTGCGATGATAGTTCACAACGCTTTAAACATGCAAACAATTAAAGTCGATTTTAATCTTTGCATGTGAGGTGATGGCTTATAAACTTATAAGCTAATCATGCAAGCATGTTATTAATTAAATAATTCAAGAAAGCATTCATAAAGCGTTAAATATGCATTTTATAGCCCATCCTAATCTTAGGATTCTACGAGTCTTCACATCTTCTCGTCTTTCTCATTCGGGCTCCCACTAGCTCTTGGACTTCCTCCAAGACCGTCATTGTGCTCGATTTTCCATCCTTCTCGTCTTTGAGTAATAATTACAATTAATACTCGGTTCGTAGACCGGATAAAAAATAATTACACTTTATGGGCTCGAATAAAAGAATAATTACACGCTAACACTAACGGTATGCAAACCGTGAAAGCGATAAAATCTAATGGGCTACTAATGCATCATACATTTCATCACATCATCCAACATGTTATCACACAAACATGTTATCAAATAATATGCAATAATTCCGGTTTTAATTTAGCCAAGTTGCTTGGTCGGGTTTATCGAAACTAGACCTTTTCGAAAAACGGTTTATCGAAACCGATTAAATTTTGAAAATTTTCAAAATATTGGATCGCGGGTTCGTGACACGGATCAAACACCACGCACGAACCAAGTCGGGCCAAGCCAATGGGCCGAGATCCCATTGGGCCGAGCCCAACTATACACGGCCTGGTTTGGGCCTTGGAAGGCCCAAGCCCGGCTTGCCGCCACTCTCGGCCTCGGCCAAGAGTGGGGACGGGCCCGGTCACCGCCGGCCTCACCGGCCTCCGGTGACCTCCGTCCGGTACCTCCGATCCGGCTCCCCGAGAGTCTCTTCTCGGACCCGACAAATCCAATAATTTCCGAAAAATTCCAAATTGAATATATTTTTCAAAAATAACATATTTCATGCAATTATCCCAAAAAGCATTAAAATCATGTTATCAACAATTATGGCATTTGTATCATTACAAAACCGAAATAACACACAAGGATCTCGGAGTGGTAGACCGCCTCTGATACCACTGTTGGGTTCCGGGGCATCCTAATTACGTTCATGGCAGCGGAAGCAACCTATAAACCGCCCCTAACCTGCGCAAGATCGACTACCAAGTTAGATCCTTAGGAAATCGAGTTTTCGGGTTTTACCAGAATCTGCCCGGCAGAAAACCGAGACTTTGAAGCTCTATATCTCGAGCTGCAGATCTCCAATTTCTTCGGTTCTTTTTGGAGATTAAACTTCAGCCAATTCCCTACATCTTTTGTGTTTTGCTCCGAACCCAGTTCGGACGAAAAGACCTCCGTCTGGAGCAAAACATTTTTCCCGTCTCGCTGGACAGACTCTGCGGACCAGTCTGCTTCTCGGCCTTGTATCTCCCAAACCAGCGCTCTTTTGGAAAATCAGTATTTCACCAAAGTTGTATCCCTTGGACTTATCTTTCCAACGCCTTCAGTGTCAGGTAAATCGGAGCTCGGACGAAGCGGCTATGGCTCACGCATTGTCGGTCGCCGGAACTGAACAATGTGGACAGTTTCTCCATTTTGCATTTAGTCTTCGTTGAATCGATAAAGAAGAACTTTCGGATCTTCTTCTCTAGAGCAAGTCCACACCAAGGGGATGATCTTGAAGATCCTTCACTTAATTGCCTACTAGAACAATTAAATGAAGAACAAGAGAGCAAAGAGAGGAGAGAGAGAGTTGTGAGAGTTGTGGGATTGATGATAGTGTCTTGAATCCCATTTGATATTTCTCTACTTCATCAATCTCATGAGCATGGGTCAAAAGGTGATTGGTATGGGCTTAAAGGTGCTTTAACCCATACCCCTTAAATCACTCACCTCTTAATCCACAATCACCAACTAAGCATGGTGTTGTGTGGCCCCCACACATGAACCCACCATGTGGGCCGGCCAAGTGGGCTTATTGGGCCCTTAATGGGCCCTTGTTTGGGCCGGCCATGAGACCTCATGGGCCTAGCCTAATGGGCTCGCCCGTGTGGTCTCGTGCCGTGTCCAAAAGTCGCCCGACCCTTTTTGTCGTTACTCATCAAACAAAGTCCGACGCGACATCGACGAAAAAACTCAGTTTTCTCGATTCGCTAATTATTCTCTCAAACCGAACCCATGGCACAAAACCTCCAGTTTTGTCCATGTATTGCTCCTTAAGAAACGTTAAGGTTTCCTTGTCTCAAGTTATCCGTCTTGAATGTGTGTGACCCTCAAGGCTCATGCCACCGTTGGCAGATCGGCGCAAAAGATCTCTTTTGCCCGATCCATCATAAGTTGTCTCTAGTAAGACATTATGATTATCCAAGGTGCATGACGATCGATGATTCGACTTAACCTTGTGCGTACAAGTCACCATCCTATTATCTCTAGATATCCCGATCGATCACAAGGCATAGAGTCGTCACCCTTGTTTAATCAATCATTGTTACTTGATATGCGAGATGGCTGAGAACTGATAACCCGTATCATTTGCATGGCCATGCTTTTACTCTCAGTCAGTCTCCATCAAGAGGCCCTTTTAACAGATATCTTTCCCATACCGTAATATGAGGGATAAATCCCTTAGCCGTCTTTCGTGTCACTCATGCAACCCGTTCCGCCACCCAATCATGCCCTTTATAGCAATCCTTTCACAGAAAGCGTTTGGCGCAAGTTAAAGCCGCACGTTCATTGCATAGTGATCACAAAGACTCCTTGGTCTAAGGATGTCGTGACAAGCTATCGCATTTGAATATGTTCATGGCTTAATCTATGAAAACACGATTCAAAGCGGGTCGTCCGATATCAATTACCTCATGATATCTATGATATGATTCCGGGATCCCTCATCCCTATGACAAGTAGAACTACGTCATTAAGAACCATCCTCATACTGGTCGCTTCTAAGGAAGCATGTTTTGACCAGGGACTCGTTAATTGTGATCCGTACAGATTTATGGTTCTACTACTTTAGTGGTCATAAATCAGATCATGCTTAACATATTACTTCAACACATAAGTAATATAAAGCCGTTTTATATATATGTTACAAACGATGATAATGTACATAAACGTTTACAGGCTAATAGCAATTGGACTAGGGCACAAATGTTATCGTGATTCATTGGTAGACCACTTGGATGGTGGTCGATTGAGTTGAGATGTCCTTGCTTGTGTTGGGCGGACGTTTGTCGAGAGGGATGTCGTGACATGTTTCGACTTCTCTTCAGTTGGGGATTGTTGTGGAACAAACTTGGTTTCGGATGATGAGCAATTATGAGTATATCCAAGTCCCCTTGTGTCTCTGGCCTGCTTTCCTATCAGCAATTTTTTGTCTAGGCTCTCTAAGCTTGGATTCATCATTTTAACCGCCTTGATCGATTACGAAGATCCGACTTAAACACCAACAATCGATTTTTTTGGTCCTCAATTTATTAAGAGGGACATTCTCCTCACTTGGTGACTCTTCTGACGAATTTCCACCAATGTCTTCCACAGAATTATCTGGGATGGTTGGAGACATTGGGGCGTTCTGCTCCGTAGGTTGCTTCGGTGAAGATTCCTCAGGTGTTGGAATCGAAGGTTTAGATGAAGTCTTAGGGTTACCTGATCTCCTTCTGAGAGGAGGAATCTCTTTGTCACTTTCTCCCTCCGAGACATGCAATGGTGCAGAGAATGGTTTTGAATGTCGTGATTCAGGTTTTTCTTCAGTAAATTCTGCTCCACGCACCTTGACCCCATGCTGATTGTGGGTCGTTCTCGCGGTCTTGATTTTCTTCGCGACATGCTTAATTCTCACCATGGTTGCAGAAACTCTCGCTAGATTTGGAATGGGTTGTAGAGCATGTGGCGTGAGAATAGTGAAGAGTCGCCCCTTAATTATTTCTTTTCCTTTATTTTCGCGCTGAGTCGCCTAGGTAGACGAGAAGCATGGGTGCATATCTTTTTGCCAAAACAAAAGATTTTGTTTCTTTCTTTTTATTTTACTCTTCCTTTGTCAACCGTCAAAACTTAAAACGGTTTTTGGATAATGTGGGCCCAGATTTGAATTTGTGGACCCTAAATGGTCTTTTTAGAGAGAGAGAGAAAAAAAACAAATAAAAAAGTCTCTCTCTATTTTATTAATTTTCTTATTCCAAGCAGCACAGTCCAAGGGAGGACCTTAGACTTTCAAACCGATTTGTATCAAGTACCTTGGTAAAAATGTCCGCTAGCTGTTTCTCAGTCGTGATGTACTCCAGTTTGATAATCTTGTCTTCCACAAGCTCTCTGATGAAGTGATGTCTGATATTTATATGTTTGGTTTTGATGTGATGTGTTGTGCTGAACAGGATTCTTTAAGATATTGATTGCGATAATGTTGTCGCAAAACAATGTCATGACATCTTGTCCGACATTATACTCAGCACGCATCTATTTTCCAGAGGAGTTGAGGGCAGCTACTTCCAGCGGCAATGTACTCAGATTCAGCTGTGGATAAGGCGATGCAATTTTGTTTCTTGCTGAACCATAAAATCAAATTGTTTCCGAGATAAAAGCATCCACCTGAGGTGCTTCTTCAATCCGATAAGTTACCGGCCCAGTGAGCATCGCAATATCCAACTAGAGTAGAGGATGTGTCGAAAGAATATAACAAGCCTAGCTCAGTTGTCCCTGATATATATCTGATGATCCTTTTGGCTTGGACTAGATGGCTTAGTTTAGGATTTTCTTGGTAGCGTGCACAGATTCTCACAAAGAATACTATGTCTGGACGGCTTGCAGTGAGATACAAGAGGCTACCAATGATGCTTCTATAAAGACTTTGGTCCACAATTTCTCCTTGATCGTCTTTGATAATCTTCGTGTGAGTAGCGATTGGTGTTCTTTTGTGAGATGCTTTCTTCAGACCAAACTTTCTTACAATGATTTTGGCATACTTGCTTTGAGAAATGAAGATGCCATTATTCATTTGCTTTATCTGAAAGCCTAAAAAGTAAGTCCATTCGCCAACCATACTCATCTCAAATTCTGACTGCATATGTTGGACAAATCGTTGCACCATCTTGTCCGACATTCCTCCAAACACAATGTGGTCTACATAAATCTGGGCGATCATGATGTTCTTTCCTTCTTTCTTAACAAACAACGTTTTGTTAACTCCCCCTCGCGTGTAGCCGTTATTTACTAGAAACTGAGTTAGACGTTCATACCAGGCTCGAGGTGCTTGTTTGAGACCGTAGAGAGCTTTCTTGAGCCGATAGACATGATGAGGAAAGTTGTGATCTTCAAACCCTTTTGGTTCAGTGACATAAACTTCTTCGGTTAAGCATCCGTTTAGGAAGGCGCTCTTAACATCCATCTGGTAGAGTTTGAATCTTAGATAGCAAGCAATGCTTAACAGCAACCTGATGGCTTCAAGTCTGGCCACTGGAGCAAATGTCTCATCAGAATCTACTCCTTCGACTTGTGTGTAGCCTTGTGCCACAAGTCTTGCCTTCTTTCTGGTGATGTTCCCTTTGTCATCAGATTTTGTCCCGGTGATATTGACATTTTCAGGCTTAGGTATCAGTTCCCATACTTCGTTTCTCTCAAACTGTACTAGCTTCTTTTGCATGGCACACACCCAATACTCATCTTTTACGACTTCTTGCACATTTTTGGGCTCTACTTTGGAGACAAAGCACAGGTTGCTTATCATGTCTAGGTAATTTACAGGAGTCTTACTTTGGGTTCGAAGTCCTTCATTTATATCACCAATTACATCATGAGCTGGGTGATTCTTCTGAACTCTTCTGGAAGGGACTCTTTGCGGATTTGTCGGAGAAGTCTCTCTGTTAGGACCAACATCATTTTCTTCATCAGTTTTTAAGTCGCGTGACATCTGGTCTGACATCCGGAGCAGTCATAATCTCTTCATCATCATTGTTGGGTTGTTCAGTGTTGTCATCATCAATGACTACGTTTATGGACTCCATCATGGTTTTGATTCATTTGTTGAATACCCAAAAAGTGCGGCTATTTCTAGAGTACCCAAGAAAGATCCCTTCGTCACTTTTAGGATCAAGCTTGCGTCGTGGCTCTCGATCAGAAAGGATATAGCAAACTGAGCCAAAGACATGGAAGTACTTCACATTAGGCTTCCTTCCCCTCCAAAGCTCATAAAGAGTAACTGTCATGTCTGGTCGGAGGGTGACCCTATTGTGAATATGACATGCTCTGTTTAGAGCTTCTGCCCAGAAGTGAGAAGAAACGTCTTTGGCTAGCATCATGACCCGAGCCATTTCTTGAAGTGTTCGATTCTTCCTTTCCACTACTCCATTTTGTTGAGTGATGGGGGCAGAAAATTCATGGGCTATTCCTTCTCCATCACAAAAGTTGGCAAAGGTGGTGTTCTCGAACTCACGTCCATGGTCACTTCTTAACCTGACAATCTTGCAATCTTTTCTCCTTTTTTCTTGTTGAACTCTTCGACATAAGGATTCAAAGATGGAGAAGGTATCTGACTTGTCTCGAACAAAGTCTACCCATGTGTACCTTGAGAAGTCGTCAACACATACAAAAATATATCTCTTCCCTCCAAGACTTTCAACTTGCATTGGTCCCATCAGGTCAACATGTAGAAGTTTTAGAACTCGAGTAGTGGTAAGATGTTGTTCCTTCTTGTGTGATGTCTTGACTTGTTTGCCTATCTGACATTCCCCGCAGATCTTGCCTTCGACGATCTTTAGATTTGGGACTCCAATGACAGCTTGCTCATAAAGGATTTTCTGCCTCAGGTTGATGTGTCCAAGCTTTTGATGCCAAATTTTTGTCTCTTGTGCTTTAAACAGATAGCATTTGTCTGGTACAGGGGCTGAGTTTGGAGACCATAGATAACAATTGTCTTGTGACCTGAGACCCTTCATCAGTTCATCCTTTTGTTGATCGAGTATCACACACTTGTCGACATTGAAGTTGACACAAAGATCCAGATCACAAAGTTGACTGATGCTGATCAGGTTGGCTGTAAGACCTTCTACCAGTAACGCTCTTTTAGACAAGGTGAGTTAGGGAAGTTTAGCTTTCTTGTTCCCAAGACTTTGGCTTTTACACCATCACCAAAGGTAACATAGGAATTCGAGCATGGCGTTATGTAGTCAAGAATTAACGACTACCATTCATATGGCAAGAAGAGCCACTATCAAAATACTAATCGTTGTTAGTAGACGCCTTTAATGAGGTATATGAAATATTAGCTTGATATTGTACCTCTTTTACTCTCCATTCTTGTCGAGGTTGTTTTTTCTTGATAGACGTCCTTTGGTTGACCGAGCTTTTTTCATGGAGGCGATAACAGAACGGTCGTGTGTGACCTCTTCGTCCATAGTGATGACAGACCCAGTTATGCTTGTTCTTCTTTGAGCTGCCATGATGGTGTTTCTTTTGTGACTAACTGTTGCCAGATGTCTGTGACCTCTGTTGTGATATGTCGTACACAGCCTTTTGGGGGACAAAAACAGTCTTGGAAGTTGAGCCTTTTCTTGAGTAACCAAGACCTTCCATGTTCTTTGATGGCTTTTCAATGGAAAAAATTTGATCCAAAGTGTCAGTGCTTGAATTCATCATCTTGACTAACTTGGTCAAGAGCTCCAGTTCTCCGTTCAGGCTTGCGACTTCTTTCTTTAGGTCAATGATGGTTTCTAGAAGTCTCGTCTTGTCCTCATTGAGGGCGAGAATAGTTGTATTTTGTTTTTCCAGTACTTCGAAGTCTTCGAGCCACTTAACATACCATCCATTGTAGGCATTGTTGAGAGTCTCATCAGATAGCTCATCATCTGATGCATGTTTCTTTGAGATTTCAATGAATGTGGAGGCAACAAAGGCCACATAGTTACTTGTCTGCTCTTTATCAATGTCTTCCACTTCATCAGACAATAAGGCTGTGAACCCCTTCTTCTGTTTCCTGAGGAAATTGGGACATTCCCTCTGTACATGTCCATAACCTTCAGACTCGAAGCATTGAACTCCTTTTTCCTTTCCTTGTCGTTCTTGTCTGCCTTCTTTGAGAGAGTTCTCAATCTTCTGGAACCTCTGTGGAGGCTTATCTCTGACATCTCGAGAGATATTCTTTCCTGCCATCTGGTTGAACCTTTGCATAACTCGGTTGTAGTTGTTGGCCAACATGACAATTGCTTCATTGACTTCGCTGTCTGAGTCGGAGAATATATGCTTCTTTTTTCCTTGAGTGGAGCTCTTAAAAGCTATGACTTTATGTTTCTTGTCCAAACTTGAAAGAGAAAACTCGTATGTCATTAGGGATCCCATAAGCTCATCAAATTTCAAGATTTTTAGATCATGCACTTCCTCTATGGCAGTGATCTTCATCTTGAATCTGGGGTTTAGAGCCCTTAGGGTCTTTCTTACCAGATCCTCATCAGTCATAGGCTTGCCAAGCGAGTACGATTCATTTGCTAGATCTCGAATTCGAACATTGAACTCGGCTATTATTTCATCCTCGTTCATGGTGAGAGCTTCAAAGTTGGAAAGTTGGTGGTGAGATATTGTAGTTTTTGCTCTCGTACCTAAGAGGTTCCTTCATATGTTATGGCAATGGTATCCCAGGCTATCTTTGCACTTGTGCATGTGTTGTTGAGTCTGAAGACGTTTTTGTCAACTCCATTGAATATTGCATTGAGTGCTCGGGAGTTTCCTAGGGCAGCTTTGTCTTCAGCGGGGCTCCACTCCTTTTCGGGTTTAGAGCCCGTAATGCTGCGAGATTCATCAGAGTATTGTGGCTCTTCCCCGCCATTGATCACTGCCTTCCAGGTCTTGCTGTCCAGGGACTTCATGAAGGCACACATGCGTGCTTTCCAATACCCATAATTTGTTCCGTCGAGTACGGGGGGTTGATTGATTGATCCTACTTCCTTTGACTCCATCTTAGCTACTCAGAATATTTGCAGAATCTCACCTAAGAAATAAGGTGCTTCCTCTGATACCAATTGAAATTCTGAGTTGTTGCAGGGACAAGATGTCGAACACAATGTTGTGACAATTTGTTCGACTACTTGTCTGATCACAGATAAGTAAATAACTGAACAATAAATAGAAGACACACAATATGTTTACCCAGTTCGGTGACTCTGCACCTACGTCTGGGAGCACTCTGCCAGTGGAAAGGTTTTCATTATTTGGTAGTCAATAGTACAACTTCAAGTATCAACTAGCTATCGCACAAGCTATTGTCTTAAGCTACTATCGATCTCACTGTGTTCCACCTCGACCAAGGGCCTCTCCCCTGATAGCACTTTTGTGCCCTAATCCAATTGCTAGTAGTCTATAAATGTCTATGTATATTAATCATCGTTTGTAATGAATGAAAACGGCTTTGTATTACTTATGTGTTGAAGTAATATGTTGAGCATGATCTGATTTATGACCACTAAAGTAGTAGAACCATAAATCTGTATGGATCACACTTAACGAGTCCCTGGTCAAATACGCTTCAATTGAAGCTACCAGTATGAGGATGGTTCTCAGTGATGTAGTTCTGCTTATCATAGGGATGTGGGATCCTGGAATCATATCATAGATATCATGAGGTGATTGGTATAGGACGACCCGCTCTGAATAGTGTTTCATAGATTAAGCCATGAACATATTCAAATGCGATAGCTTGTCACAATATCCTTAGACCAAGGAGTCTTTGTGATCGCTATGCAGTCGACGTACGACTTTGACTAGCGCCTAACGCTTTCCGTAACTGGATTGCAATAACGGGCATGATTGGGTGGCGGAACGGATTGCATGAGTGACACGAAAGACGGCTAAGGGATTTATCCCTCATACTGCGGTACGGGAAAGATATCCGTTTAGGCCACTTGATCGAGAGTGGCTGAGAGGAAGTGCATGGACATGCCAGTGATATGAGTTATCAGTTCTCAGTCGCCTCACATATCAAGTAACAATGATTGATTAAACAAGGATGACGACTCTATGCCTTGTGATCAATCAGGATGTCTAAAGATAATAGGATAGTGACTTGACGCACAAGGTTAAATCGAATTATCGATCATCATGCACCTTGGGTAATCATGATGTCTTACTAGAAGCCAGTTATTATGGATCAAGCAAGAGAGATCTCTTACGCCAATCTACCAACGGTGGCATGAGCCTAGAGGCTCACACACATACAATATGGGTAACTTGAGACAAGGAAAGGTTGGCGTTTCTTGAGGAGCGAGACATGGCCAAAACTGGGGGTTTTAGGCCATGGGTTCAGATTTGTGAGAATGATTAGCGAATCGAGAAAACTGAGTTTGTCGTCGATATCTCGCCGGACTTTGTTTGATAAGTGACGACAAGGGTCGGATAATTTTTGGACTCGGCATGCGACCACATGGGCAAGCCCATTGGGCTCGGCCCATGAGGGCACAAGGCCGGCCCAGCCCAAACAATAGGCCCAATTAGGCATGTCTTGGCCGGTCCACATGTGGGGGCCACACACCATGCTTAGTTGGTGTTGTTGATTTTGATGAAGAGCAAATTTTGGGATTAGGTGGTGGAATGACTTGAGCCCATGCCTTTATCATTTGTTGATTTATCAAATCAACATATAATATATCATTTAGTACACACAAATCACAAGACAATTTTTGGACTCTCATCTCTCTCTCTCTTGAAGTGCCGGCCGAACCTCCCCTCTCTTCTCCTTCCTTTGCTCTCTCGTTCTTCACACTCAAGTTCTAGTAGGCTAAGTGTGTTGGATCAAAAAGGATCGTCCTATTGGTGTGGACTTGCTCTAGAGAAGGATATCATCTTGTTCTTCTTTCTTGATTCAACAAAACCAAAGGTAGATTCTTGTGAAATAGTTTTTTCCTTGAGATTTAATGGTTTATGTTCTTGAACAGATTTTGGAGTTTATTTTGTTGTTGCTTCCGCTATTATATTCATCTTATTAGATCCAAATCCCTACATCCCCCTGTCTTTGAGATCCTCTAAATTCCACCCTTCGAACAAGCCTATGCTCGGCGTAGTCGTCTTCGACAATTTCTTCTTCGTGAGTCTTCAATCACGAACAAAAACCTTCAAATCACAAACACTCAAATCCTTGCGAGTTGGTGTTTGTGATCGACAATGTCCTTCTAAACAAAACAGCCTCTGATCCGCTAGTCTTACACGGTCACGAGCTCTAAGTATTTAGC
The DNA here is from genome assembly GCA_963920655.1 of Geranium rotundifolium. NCBI lineage: Eukaryota > Viridiplantae > Streptophyta > Magnoliopsida > Geraniales > Geraniaceae > Geranium > Geranium rotundifolium. The sequence goes on from OY987312.1 coordinate 22,592,815, forward strand.
ACAGGAAGGACGTAAAAGGAAACGAGTTGCTAAGGGGTAAAGCACCTGCTTTTATAGTAACTCGAGTAGCCTAATCGGTTTCCAATACCGATTAGGAAATCCAAACCCTTGACGTCCTTGGCAAGTTTAACAAGTTGGCATTGCCGCCTAGAGGCCTTGCTGACGTGTCTTGATGCTAGGTGGAGATTACCTGATTTAGTCGTTGCCTAAAACTCACGCGCGCTGATGTTCTCTGTCTAAAACAGGAACGCTGCAGTACTTGACTAATTTTGGGCACATAATGTCATACTCCATATGTTGCGATATGTTTACTGACATCTTACCTTGTGCTTAAAAAATCTGCCAATACTGAACGTGGCAACAATCTCCCCATTTGGAAATTTTTTTTAGGCAAGCACATTTTGCTGATACGTCTTCTATTCTTAGCAATCTCCGGTCGAGTTTTATCTCCAGTCTAGGACAATCTTCTTCAGCCGTTGTCAATCTTCATGTTTGAATTCTGTGCACTGCAGTAGATCACGTCTTCTTGTTGAGTCTTCTCATCCTTTATCAGCAAGGTACATAGAGCAAGTTTTCGTCTTCTGTCTCTTTGTGGTAAGGAGTGTTCATCATGTTGCAACATGTTTGTGACGCAGTTCCAATCAATGACGTACCGACAAGTTGTAACATGTTTGTTACGGATGTTCTAATCATGTCGTTTCTTATGTCACAAAGTAAATTGAACATGTTGTTACACACTTTTCAGTCAATACTACTTTAACATGTTGTTACACACGTTAAAGGTGACAGATGACATAAGTCTCTAACATGTTGTTACACATGTTATAGACCAGACCAAACACTGTTACATATCACAATAGGTTGACCATGTAAAGTCTAAGGTCCAAATTATCTCCCCCTGATTGCCTCAAAAATGGCAAAGGGTAAGCAGAGAACAATTTAAAGCAAACAAAAAATGTCCAGCTCTAATGAAGAGAGCAAATATCCAGCCTCTAAACACGAGGCAAATATCCTTACAAACCAAAAAAAGTTAACCCGGACAAACCCCGGGGATTTAAATGTTGGGCAGAACCAATAATTTTTCAGAAACATAGGTAAACTAGATAGTCTTCAGGAGGAGGAGGAGCAAGCATCATCTTCATCAGCATCGGGACCTTCTGTTGGAGCAGCCAGCAAGTCATGGAGAAGCTATTCAAAGGTAGCCTTGCGGCTTGAGAGAGTGGCAATGGAATTCTCCAGATCAGCAATACCTTCCATGAGCTCCTGCACAGTCCTATCTCTGATGGACCCTGGTACTTTGGAGCTGCTTCCGACTTCATAGGTTTTTGCAGAAGGTCGTGGAACATCCTTAACATGTTTCCCTTCGATTAGCTTCGGGCTTATGTGAAGCTCGAAAGGCTTCTTTCCAACAAGATCATTGTCTCGAACAATGTTAGGACATTGTTGGATCATCATGCCACATATAAGGGATGGGAAGCCGATGAGTAGCTTATTGTTGGATCACAGGTCTTGCTGTCACTCATAATGAACTCTGGAGGGGAAGGAAACCAACTGTAAAGTACTTTCACATTTTTTGGTCAGTTTGATATATCTTAGCTGACAGGGAACCGAGACAAAAGTCTGATCCAAAGAGCGATGAAGGCATTTTTCTTGGATACTTAAGGAACAATTGGGCATATCGAGTTTACAACAAACGCACCAAGACAGTGATGGAGTCAATTAACGTGGTGGTCAATTATGAATTTGTAGATGTCCGGTCAAATTTTCCTGAAGAAGATGATGTACTCCCGACATTTGTGCCTAAAGATGTTAAGAACAATGTTGCTGAAAAACCTGAGAACCTGGATGTCAAGAAAAATGTCGAGGATCCAGGCAAATCACCCAGCATCTGGAATAATTGGAGATATTGATGAAGGTATGCTTTGTTTGATAGGCAATGTATGCTTTGTTTCAATGATCGAACCGAAGAATGTTAGTGAAGCATCGAAGATGACTACTGGGTTAATGCTATGCAAGAATAGCACGTCCAATTTGAGAAGAATTAGGTCTGGGAACTGGTGCCTAGACCAGAGAATGTCAATATCATCAATACAAAATGGATTTTCAAAAACAAGTCGGATGAGCATGGAAACGTCACGCGCAACAAAGCAAGGCTGGTCGCTCAAGAATATACACAAATTGAAGGTATGGACTTTGATGAGACATTCGCACCAGTGGCTAGACTTGAAGCAATAAGACTACTACTAGGGATCGCATGCCATTTAAAAATCAAGCTATTTCAAATGAACGTAAAGAATGCATTCTTAAACGGAGATCTCAATGAGGAAGTCTATGTTGCACAGCCAAAGGGATTTATAGACCCACACTCTCCCGAACATGTTTATAAATTGAGAAAAGCACTCTATGGACTGAAGCAAGCACCTAGAGCATGGTACGAGCGGTTGACGAGCTTTCTTATCAAGAGTGGTTACGCTAAAGGGGGAGTTGATAAAACCATGTTCATAAAGAATGAGGATGGAAAGCTGATGATTACCCAAATATATGTAGATGACATTGTCTTCGGAGGAATGTCGAGAAAAATGGTGGAACATTTTGTTCAACAAATGCAATCGGAGTTTGAAATGAGCATGGTCGGAGAATTTAGTTTTTTCCTTGGGTTTCAAATCAAGCAGATGGCCGACAACATTTTCATCTCTCAGACCAAGTACGCAAGGAACATAGTGAAAAAATTTGGATTGAAAAAGGCCTCTCAAAAGCGAACCCCTGCCGCTACACATGTCAAACTCATAAAGGACGACTCTGGGGAAGCGGTCAACCAGAGCATGTATAGAAGCATCATTGGCAGCCTCCTCTACCTCACTGCAAGTCGACCTGATATAGCCTATGTTGTAGGAGTATGTGCACAATTCCAAGAAAATCCTAAAGTCACTTAACTCATGCCAAAAGGATAATCAGGTATATCGCTGGCACTGCTAATCTAGGTCTTCTATACAATTTCGATACATCCTCCACCCTTGTTGGATATTGTGATGTAGATTGGGCAGGCAGCACTACTGATAGGAAAAGCACGTCCGGAGGTTGTTTCTACCTAGATAATAATCTTATTTTCTGGTTCAATAAAAAGCATAACTGTGTTGCTCTATCAACTGTTGAATCAGAGTACATAGCTGCGGGAAGCAGTTGTACACAACTTCTGTGGATGAAGCAGTAGTAAGACCAAACACATCTATATTCGACACCATTTTATTCGTGAGTTTGTTGAGAATAAGAAAATTGTTCTAGAATATCTTCACACCGACAAGCAACTTGCTGATATATTTACAAAAGCCTTGGATGTGAATCATTTTGAAAGCCTGAGGTCGTCACTTGGGTTGTGCGCTATGGACTTATGATAAAGCAACAGTCTGAGGGGGAGTTATAGGTGGGAACCCTCTCTGAAACGATCCCAACTGACCAGCGGCTCGAAAAATGGCTCTATCGAGAACATGAAGAATATGAATCAGCAATACAATGGTGGCTGTAAATCTCGGGATGAAGAAGCGTCAACCAGCAGCAAGTTATTCGGTGTGTGCGTAAAGTGTCTATGGCTACTTTTTAAGGCAAGCAGGGGGAAAAGATGATGAAGAAGTGTGAAGTGCAAGACTAGATGCAAGAAAACGATAGGCATATGAAGATGAAGTCAGAAGTGAAGTGCTTGCCTAAAAATAGTCAAAGGATGAGATTGTCGTTACATTTGTTATTGGCTTTATTTGTAGGAAATACGAAAGATGTCGAGCATCTAGTCAGAAAGGATGTCAAGTAATTAGTCTCAACATTCTAAATGACATTTGTGGATCGCAGCATTGAAAAGTTTCCTTAAATAGGAGACGTATTGCGATTGGAAAGATCCAGCTGTATAAGGCTTTTGGTAAGTCTTTATTGACTCATGATCTGAATATATTCCTACCATGATAAAGACTCTGCAAAGATATTGGCGTAAGGGAATAAGGAAACTGAAATCAATTAGGTTAAGGAAACCCCAATTGATTCGAGGGTTATTTGCATCTGCTATAAAAGCCAAAGGCTTCACCCTTAGTAGGTGCGCGCGTATGTGTAAGGAGACCCCGAGAGCGTGATTCCCGGAGAGATATTACGCGGACTCCTTGTAGTTTCTTCAAAGAATATACAGAGCTCTTAGACGTGCAGAACTGGCGGGTTGAGAGTGATAGCATTTTGTGCCCTACTCCAAATTGCTAGTAGCCTGTAAACATCTATGTACATTATCATCGTTTGTAACATATATAAAACGGCTTTGTATTACTTATGTGTTGTAGTAATATGTTAAGCATGATCTGATTTATGACCACTAAAGGAGTAGAACCATAAATCTGTACGGATCACACTTGACGAGTCCCTGGTCAACATATGCTTCCATTGAAGCGACCAGTATGAGGATGGTTCTCAATGACGTAGTTCTACTTGTAATAGGGATGAGGGATCCCGGAATCATATCATAGATATCATGAGGTGATTGATATCGGACGACCCGCTTTGAATAGTGTTTTCATAGATTAAGCCATGAACATATTCAAATGTGATAGCTTGTCACGATAGCCTTAGACCGAGGAGTCTTTGTGATCACTATGCAATGTACGTGCGGCTTTAACTTGCGCCTAACGCTTTCCGTAACAGGATTGCAATAACGGGCATGATTGGGGAGCGGAATGGGTTGCATGAGTGACACGAAAGACGGCTATGGTATTTATCCCTCATACTACGGTATGGGAAAGATATCCGTTAAAGGCCTCTTGATCGAGACTGACTGAGAGTAAGAGCATGGCCATGCCAATGAAACGGGTTATCAGTTCTCAGCCATCTCACATATCAAGTAACAATGATTGATTAAACAAGGGTGACGACTCTATGCCTTGTGATCAATCGGGATATCTAGAGATAATAAGATAGTGACTTGTACGCACAAGGTTAAGTCGAATCATCGATCGTCATGCACCTTGGGTAATCATAACGTCTTACTAGAGGCCCCTTATGATGGATCGGGCAAGAGAGATCTTTTGCGCCGATCTGCCAACGGTGGCATGACCCTGAAGGGTCACACGCATTCAAGACGGATAACTTGAGACAAGGAAACCTTAACGTTTCTTGAGGACCAATGCATGGACAAAACTGAAGGTTTTGGGCCATGGGTTCGGTTTGAGAGAATAATTAGCGAATCGAGAAAACTGAGTTTTTTCGTCGATGTCGCGTCGGACTTTATTTGATAAGTAACGACAAAAAGGGTCGGGCAAACTTTTGGACACGGCACGAAACCACATGGGTGAGCCCATTGGGCTCGGCCCATGAGGTCACGTGACCGGCCCAAACAAGGGCCCATTATTGGCCCAATAAGCCTCTTGTGGCTGGCCCACATTGGTCGGTCCAATGGTGGGGGCCACACAACACCATGCTTGGTTGGTGATTGTGGATTAAGAGGTGAGTGATTTAAGGGGTATGGGTGATGACACTTTAAGCCCATACCAATCACTTTTGACCCATTCTTATGAGTTAGATGATGAATTGAAATATCTAATATTCATTCATGACACAAATTATCACACAACTCACAAAAGCTCTCCTCTCTCTTGCTTGGCCAGCCACACATCTCTCTCTCCTCAATATTGCTCTCTTGTTCTTCATTTAATTATACTAGTAGGCAATTAAGTGAAGGATCTTCAAGATCATCCCCTTGGTGTGCACTTGCTTTAGAGAAGAAGATCCGAAAGTTCTTCTTTATCGATTCAACAAAGACTTAAAGGTAAACATCTAGTGGAATAGATTTTGCCTTGGGATTTAACGGTTTATGTTCTTGGACAAGGTTTGGAGTAGATTTTATTAAACGCTTCCGATATCTCGATGATCTAGAACGCTCCAAAACCCTACAGAGAGGTTGTGTGTTCCTTGGAGAACGTTTGTGTTTCACTCCAACAAATCGAGAAGATTAAGAGAGTGATTGTGGGTTTTCTGTGAATGTGTGATTGAAGGTTCACGCACAAGTGCATAACGGCGACTTGTTACATCCGAGCGTGCGAGGCTCGTAGAGTGGAATTAAGTTGGAGGCTTGGATCCAGGAGGAGTCCCTGATATAGATTTGCACTAGGAAGGGTAGCGTAAAGTAGTGGTTTGTGTGATCATCACCGATACTTGTCTGTTTTGACTTGTTCTGTTATAGTGAAATCTTTCCACTGGCAAAGTGGCCCCAGACGTAGGTGAGTTGCACCGAATTGGGTTATCAATCTTGTGTGTCGATGTCTGCTCTTTATTGTTTTATCTTGTGTTTGTCCGAATCTCTTTGCTGACAAGTTTGTCAAGAACATTGTCTTAATATTGTTGGAGACATTGTTCTTGACAACTTGTCTGACTGTCATAATAATAATTTCAATTGCTTAGGAGCTTCTTCTCCCTACTCATCGCCCGGACTCCTAATCCTAGATCTACTGATAACCGCTGGCGAGAACTGGTCCTCATCCACGCAGTCGTGCTTGAGATGTGAGAGAAAATTGAATATGAGGGTGAGAGTGAGTTGAATAGAGGATACACCTGTAATTTCCTATTAAAAGAGTTGAAGAAGTCAATAAGAGAGTTGAAAGTATTTTCAATTTAAACTTTGTTATATCAAAAGACCATTAGACCATTGACTCATAAGCTAAAAAATTTATGCAATGTAGGGTAAAATAGTCATTTCAAATCATTATTTCATTTTAAAAATATTACACTAAGGGTAATTTAGGCATTTAAAAAATATTGTTGTTAAATTTAACAACAGTTACCTTAAATGTAACTTAAAAATTTTTGGGGTACCGGCAAAAAATGTTTCAAATTTGGGGTACCGACATGGAATTACCCCTTGATTTTTCCTCAGTCAGTTGTTCGAGCCAAATAGCCTGTTTTTGAATGACACCATAACAATTTTAGCCAATGTGCCCTTTATATATATATCCATTCTTTCTACCGTTGCACTATGACTAAGTTGATGCGGGAGTTTGAAGACATCTTTTGAAGATCGAGGCATTTATGACACAACTCACAAAAGCTCTCCTCTCTCTTGCTTGGCCGGCCATACATCTCTCTCTCCTCAATATTGCTCTCTTGTTCTTCATTTAATTGTTCTAGTAGGCAATTAAGTGAAGGATCTTGAAGATCATCCCCTTGGTGTGGACTTGCTTTAGAGAAGAAGATCCGAAAGTTCTTCTTTATCGATTCAACAAAGACATAAAGGTAAACATCTTGTGGAATAGATTTTGCCTTGGGATTTAACGGTTTATGTTCTTGGACAAGGTTTGGAGTAGATTTTAGTAAACGCTTCCACTATCTCGATGATCTAGAACGCTCCAAAACCCTACAGTGGTATCAGAGCGTGATTACCCTCTTAATCTTTGTCTTGTTGAACTTGTTTCGATTTTATGATTATTTGCATGCCAAAATTGTTGACAACATGATTTTAATGCTTTTTGGGAAAATGGCATGAAATATGTTATTTTTGAAAATATATTTAATTTGGAATTTTTCGGAAATTATTGGATTTGTCGGGTCCGAGAAGAGACTCTCGGGAAGCCGGATCAGGGGTACCGGACGGAGGTCACCGGAGGCAGGCAGTGACGGGAGCCTTCCCCACTCTTGGTCGAGGCCGAGAGTGGAGGCAAGCTCGGTTTGGGCCTTCCAAGGCCCAAACCGAGCCGTGATGTTGGGCTCGGCCAAATGGGCTTCGGCCCATTGGCTTGGCCCGACTTGGTTCGTGCACGGTGTTTGATCCGTGGCATGAACCCGCGATCCAATATTTCGAAAACTTTCAAAATTTAATCGGTTTCAATAAACCAATTTTCGAAAAGGTCTAGTTTCGAAAAACCCGACCAAGCAACTTGGCAAAATTAAAACCGGAATAATTGCATATTATTTGATAACATGTTTGTGTGATAACATGTTGGATGATGTGATGAGATGTATGATGCATTAGTAGCCCGTTAGATTTTATCGCTTTCACGGTTTGCATACCGTTAGTGTTAGCGTGTAATTATTCTTTTATTCGAGCCCATAAAGTGTAATTATTTTTTATCCGGTCTACGAACCGAGAATTAATTGTAATTACTACTCAAAGACGAGAAGGATGGAAAATCGAGCACAATGACGGTCTTGGAGGAAGTCCAAGAGCTAGTGGGAGCCCGGATGAGAAAGACGAGAACGAATGGTGACTCGTAAAATAAGATTAGGATGGGCTATAAAATGCATATTTAATGCTTTATGTTTGCTTGCTTGTATTATTTAAATAATAACATGCTTGCATGCTTAGCTTATAAGTTTATAAGCAATCACCTCACATGCAAAGATTAAAATCGATTTTCATTGTTTGCATGTTTAAAGCGTTGTGAACCATCATCGCACGGGTTGTGATGGATGAGTTCAAATTTGAAATGTGTTTGCACGGGTTGCAAATGACGGTTTCAAATGAAGATACTATGTGATACAATTAGAAATGTCACAACACGGGTTGTTGATGACGGGTTCGTAATTGTGCCAAATACTTTCGAATTATTAAGCACAACCAATTTACAACATAATTTGAGTCAAGTGAGATGCCACCCAAATTCACACCCATGTAGAAACATTTTATCGGTGTCGTGCGCCTTAGCAGAGCATCGATGGAATGGGTTCTATATGGGAATGATAAATTTTGTGGGATGTCGTGCGCCTTAGCAGAGCATCTGCACAAAGTTAACTCGTTAGTGAAAGTTGGTTAACTCGACCACGATTCTTGGCCTGAGGTCGAGCTGGGGCATCAGAAGGGTAAGCCGTGTGCTTTTGCACATACCCTGACCAAGAGTTACACGGGTTGTAATTGGACGGACTTCCTACCTAAATGAGTTAATTGGAGCGATGCGCCTTAGCGTACTTCAATTGACAAATAAGGGATGGTGCTACGTTTAATTGTTGGCATAATTTTTTAGCGCAAAAGTAAGAAGTCGTACAAGAAGTTACATGACATGTGAAGCGACTTGTTACAAGCCGAAGATTAGGAAAGTCTGAAGCTTTCCTATTTAGCATTGCCTGCAACGAAATAAGAAAGACGCCACGAAGACTTGGAGCGCAAGAGAGTGACGTCGACAAAGTCAGGCGACTTCCAGCTGGCAGTAACACGTTAGCAACGGCAACTCTACTTGCCTGATTTATTCTGGAAGTCAGAACAGGCAAGACGACTTCCAGCTGGCAGTAACACGTCAGCAACGGCAACTCTACTTGCCTGATTTATTCTGGAAGTCAGAACAGGCAAGACGACTTCCAGCTGGCAGTAACACGTCAGCAACGGCAACTCTACTTGCCTGATTTATTCAGGAAGTCAGAACAGGCAAGACGACTTCCAGCTGTCGTGGAAGGCGGCAACAACTTGCCTGACTTTCCTGTTCCTAATCCAGGAAGGATTAGTAATGTGAGCTGCTATAAAAAGCCCTTGGCTTCCCATTAGCAGATCATCCGTTCTTGTTCTAACAATTGCAAGATTTCTCAGAGCTCTTAACCGTGCACCATCGGCGTGTTGAGAGGCTGAGTAAGATTCGCTAGAACGGATCTTTGCTCCGATCAAACATTAAGTCGCGAAGACTAAGTGTTTGGATCGGTTAGGGTTTTTGTTTGTGATTGAAGATTCACAACTCCGTCAAAGAAGACAACGACACCGAGCATAGGCTTGCTCGAAGGGTAGAATTGAGAGGATCTCAAAGACAGGGGGAGAGGCCCTTGGTCGAGGTTGTTCACGGTGAGATCTATAGTAGCTTAGGACAATAGCTTGTGTGATAGCTAGTTGGTGCTTGAAGTTGTACTATTGACTACCTGATAGTGAAAAACCTTTCCACTGGCAAAGTGCCCCCAAACGTAGGTGCGGAGTCACCGAACTGGGTAATCATCTCTGGTGTCGTTATTATTATCTGTTTACTGTCTTACTTACGGTTTACGTCCTTAGGCAAGTAGTCGATACACAAGTTACGACTTTGTGTTCGACTTCTTGACTCGGCTAGGATTCAGAATTTCAATTGGTATCAGAGGAGGCACCTTTGCTTTTAGGTGATTTTCCTGCAAAATTTATGAATAGCCAATATGGACTCAAAGGAAGGAGGTTCAGTAAATCGACCACTAGTTCTTGATGGAACAAACTATGGGTACTGGAAAGCTCGGATGTGTGCCTTCTTGAAGTCCCTCGACAGCAAAACCTGGAAGTCTGTCATCAATGGATGGGAGGAACCTTATTATGCTGATGCTCATGGAAATCAAACGAGCATCAAACCAGAAAACGAGTGGAGCGCTGAAGAAGATGAAGCCGCCCTAGGTAATTCTCGTGCACTCAATGCTATTTTTAATGGAGTAAACAAGAATGTGTTTCGACTCATCAACACATGCACAAGTGCCAAAATTGCCTGGGACACTCTTGCGGTTGCTTATGAGGGTACTTCCAAAGTCAAAGAGCAGAAGTTACAGTACCTCACGACAACCTTCGAGGCCTTGACTATGAATAAAGACGAAACTATTGCGGAGTTTAATGTGCGCATCAAGGATCTGGCAAATGAATCATATTCACTTGACAAGCCTATGACCGATGAAGATTTGGTCAGAAAAACGCTGAGAGCTTTAAGTCCCAGATTCAAGATGAAGATAACCGCCATAGAAGAAGTCCATGACTTGAAGACACTGAAGTTTGACGAGCTCATGGGATCTCTAATGACTTTCGAGCTCTCCCTACCTCTTATCGAGAAGAAACACAAAGGTGTGGCTTTCAAAAGTTCTGCTCAGAAGCATAAGAGCTCAACACACTCTGATTCGGATAGTGACATTGAGGAAACTATCGCCATGGTGGCCAAAAACTACAACAAAGTCATGAAAAGATTCGGCCAGATGACAAGGAGGAACGTCACCCGAGAAGTCAGAGACAAGCCACAGCACAAGTTTCAGAAGCTCGAAAACACAACTAACGATGGTAGACGAGGAGAGCGATCAGGTAAAGGAGTTCAGTGCTTTGAATGTGAGGGGTATGGACACATGCAGAAGGAATGTCCCAACTTCTTAAAGAAACAAAAGAAAGGATTCAATGCCTCTCTAACTGACGATGAAGATGAGGAAGACAGTGACCTTGGGCATACAAGTAACTATGTTGCTTTCACTTCCTCCACAATAGATCAACCAGCCGAAAGCTCAAAGAAGTATGACTCTGATGATGAGCTATCCGATGAGACCCTGAACAACGCTAACAACGAATGGTATGTCAAGTGGCTTGAAGACTCTCAAGTAATCGAAAAACAGAATGCTCTCATTCTTACTCTTAATGAAGACAAGTCAAGACTTCTCGAGACGACTGTTGATCTCAAAAAGGAAGTTGCTCGACTAAAAGGCGAGTTAGAGCAGGTCACCAAGTCTGTAAAGATGATGAATCCAAGCACTGACACTCTGGACCAAATACTTTCGATCGGGAAACCAGCTAGAAATATGGAAGGTCTTGGATACTCAAAAGAAGCCTCATCATCGCACACCGTCTTCGTTCCTCAGAAGGTTGTCCCCCAGAAGTCGCGTCAGAAGTCTCCTAACTTCACGGCCGACCAAGCAAGCAAACAGTCTCTTACCTTGGCCACTTCAAGGACGGAGAACAAAAGACATAACTGGGTATGTCACCACTATGGACGAAGAGGACATATTCGACCCTTCTGCTATCAGCTATATGGGAAAAGCTTAGTCAAGAAAAGGACCACCATCAAGAAAAGCCAACCACGGAAGGAATGGCGAGTCAAGGAGGTAAACTATCAAGCTAACATCGCGTACACCGCTCTAAAGGCTTCAACCAGCAACGATTGGTACTTTGATAGTGGATCCTCTCGACATATGACGGGTAATAGCTCTTTCTTGGTCACTTTGATACCTTGCACAAATAGCTTCGTCACTTTTGGAGATGGAGTAAAAGCTAGAGTGCTCGGGAAAGGAAAACTCAACCTTCCCAACTCACCATGTCTGAAAGAAGCTCTACTAGTAGAAGGCCTCACAGCAAATCTCATCAGCATAAGTCAAATATGCGATTTAAATCTGGATGTCCACTTCACTCGTGACAAGTGCTCCGTCAAAGACGAACAGCGGAAGGAAGTCATGACAGGCCACAGGTCCCTTGATAATTGTTATCTATGGTCTCCAACAGTTACTACCTTGCCAACCAAGTGCCTTTTATCCAAAGCTCAAGAGACAAAGCTATGACATCAAAAACTTGGTCACATCAATTTGAGGAGTATGCAAAAGATTCTCTCTGAAAAGGCGATCATTGGAGTTCCCAACCTCAAGATCATTAAAGGAAAAATCTGTGGAGAATGCCAGATTGGGAAACAAGTCAAGACGTCACACAAGAAGGTACAACATCTTACTACTTCTCGTGTTCTAGAACTTCTTCATGTTGACCTTATGGGACCCATGCTAGTAGAAAGTCTAGGAGGGAAGAAGTACATATTTGTATGTGTAGAAGACTTCTCGAGATACACCTGGATAGACTTTATTCAAGAAAAGTCAGACACCTTCTCAGTCTTTGAAGCCCTATGTCGGAGAGTTCAACGAGAAAAGGGAGAAGTCATTGGAAAAGTCGTTCGACTTCGAAGCGATCATGGAAAGGAGTTTGAGAACATCAGCTTCGTAAATTTCTGTGATGCTGAAGGAATTGCACACGTATTTTCTGCTCCCATCACTCCCCAGCAAAACGGGATTGTTGAAAGAAAAAATCGCACTCTTCAAGAAATGGCAAGAGTCATGATGTTAGCCAAAGACATCCCGCAGCACTTCTAGGCTGAAGCTTTGAATACGGCGTGCCATATTCATAATAGATTGACCCTCCGCCCTGGAACATCGCTCACTCTTTATGAAATATGGAGGGGGAGAAAGCCGAATGTCAAATATTTTCATGTCTTTGGATCGATCTGCTACATACTTGCAGATAGGGAACCTCGACGCAAACTTGATCCTAAGAGCGACGAAGGCATCTTCCTCGGATACTCCAGAAATAGTCGGGCTTTTCGTGTATTCAACAAACGCACCCGGACTATCATGGAATCCATTAATGTCGTGATCGATGACAGTAATGAGCAACCCAGTGACGAGGACGAAGAAGTCCTAAATCTCTCAGGAGAAGTCAGACCAGAAGTCAGAAGAGAAGTCAAACCAGAGGTCAAAGACGATGAGCGCAACAAAGAGTCTGAAGACGAAAGCCCAATCATCCCGGATAAAGAGGCATCTCCGATAAGGCAAAGAGCTCCATCAAGAAGAATTCAGAAGGATCATCCACCCCAGGATGTGATTAGAGACATTAATGAGGGAGTGCGGACTCGACAAAAGGCATCTCTTGACTACAACGAGATGATAGGTAACGTTTGCTTTATTTCCAAAATTGAGCCAAAGAATATACAAGAGGCCATCAATGATGTGTACTGGGTCTGCGCCATGCAAGAAGAATTGGTTCAATTTGCAAGGAATAAAGTCTGGGAACTAGTACCCAAGCCTGACAATGTCAATGTCATCGGGACAAAGTGGATATTCAAAAACAAGTCTGACGAGCAAGGAAATATAACTCGAAACAAAGCGAGACTAGTGGCTCAAGGATACACACAAGTCGAAGGAGTCGACTTTGAAGAAACTTTTGCTCCGGTAGCCAGACTGGAAGCCATACGACTTCTTCTCGGCATCGCATGTCATCTGCGTTTCTAACTCTATCAAATGGATGTAAAGAGTGCATTCCTTAATGGAAATCTCAACGAAGAAGTCTATGTGGCTCAACCAAAGGGATTTGAAGACCATGACTCTCCGCACCATGTCTACAAGCAAAAGAAAGCCCTCTACGGACTCAAACAAGCTCCACGAGCATGGTATGAACGTCTTACCCAATTCCTTGTACAAAAATGCTATATTCGAGGGGGAGTAGACAAAACTCTCTTTGTGAAGAAGGAAGGAAGGGACATCATGATTGCTGAAATATATGTCGACGACATTGTATTTGGAGGGAAGTCAGACAAGATGGTGGAACGTTTCGTCCAACATATGCAGTCTGCATTTCAGATGAGTATGGTCGGTGAGCTCACATACTTCCTAGGCTTCCAGATCAAGCAGATGTCAGACAGAATATTTATCTCCCAAAGCAAATACGCAAAGAAAATTGTCAAGAAGTTCGGGTTAGAAAAGGCCTCACACAAGAGAACTCCTATTGCCACACATGACAAATGCACAAAGGACGAGATGGGTGAATCAGTTGATCAAAGCCTTTATCGAAGTATAATAGGAAGTCTCCTCTATCTAACAGCAAGTCGACCCGACATCGCTTACTCCGTGGGAGTCTGTGCTCGATATCAAGTCAATCCAAAAGTCAGTCACTTAGCTCATGCAAAGAGGATCATAAGGTACATCTCGGGAACCTCTGAATTGGGTTTGCTATACTCCTTTGATACCTCTCCTACTCTTGTTGGATATTGTGATGCTGACTGGGCGGGAAGCACACCGGATCGAAGAAGTACCTCTGGAGGTTGTTTATACCTGGGGAACAATCTTGTATCGTGGTTCAGCAAAAAGAAGAATTGTATTGCGTTGTCTACTGCTGAGTCCGAATATATTGCAGCCGGAAGTAGCTGTACTCAGCTTCTTTGGATGAAACAAATGTTGGCAGAGTATGGAGTCAAGCAAGAAGTCATGACTTTGTTCTGTGACAACATCAGTGCAATCAACATCTCAAAGAATCCAGTCCAACACAGCAAAACAAAGCATATCGACATCAGGCACCACTTTATTCGAGAGCTTGTAGAAGACAAGAAAATAAAGCTTGAGTACCTACCCACTGAGAAACAAGTCGCAGACATCTTTACAAAAGCAATAGATGCTAACAGGGTTGAAAGTCTGAGGTCAACCCTTGGACTTTGCTGTCTGGAGTAACCAGAAGTCAAGCAAGAAGAGGGAGAGCTTTTAGTTGATTTTACTCTCTCTCTATCAGGACCAACCAGGGTCCACAAAATCAAGCCGGGCCCAAATCTTATTATCAAAAGCCTAGTAGTCTTATTTGAATTTTAAAAGAATGATTGCACTCTGACAATCAACCAATCAGCAATCGTTCTGTTCAACTCCCACGCAGAAAAGGCTCTGCATATCCTCCACCTTTTGAAAACCGCTAGGGCACCACAAATCAAAAATTCTGCAACTGAAAGATTTTGTTCTCTCCTCTCAAGAGCAAATTCTATCAAGCTTTCTGCCAAATGGTTGGTACCCGAAGCGGACGAATACCATCTGCCTCCAAGACGCTACGAGCAAAAATGAGGGCAAAAGTGATTGCCAAGAAGTTGTCGGCCTCCAAATCGACGACAAACAAATATGGAGTGAAGATTCGTGGAAGAAATCTGCCTGGGGAAGGATCGGCGAAACCTAAGGATGGACCAATGGAGGGGATTACCTCCACTGAAGAGAAGGACAAAGCTGCCAACCTAGAAGAGGAAGGCTCTCACACTTCGCAGACGCCACCACAAGGTACTTCTACTACCCTTTCTGTAGAAAACATCATAGACAAAGAGGTGTCTGAAGATGCTCAAGGAACTCTCCCCCCTGAGGACCATGAGGCCGTCTGTGGAGATAAGTCTAGCCCCCAAAAATCTGCACCTACGCCAGAAAAATCCCCACCAACAGAAGTCTTGCAAAAAGCCGACAGCCCACCTGTAGTCCAGGACAGTGAACCTGGAATAAATGAAGAAACTGAAGTCATCCCAAAAGTTGCTCAACATGTAGAGAACATTATCAGTATAGAAGAAGGAGATGTAGCAGAAGCCAGGGAAGAAGAAGAAGCTGTGCCTAAAAGGCTTGAGAGAAGGAAGCTACCAACAAGAAGGTTGGTCGATGAAGAAGAAGAACCTCAACTACTGAGGAGATTGACCCCAAAGAGGAAAACCACAGAGAAAGGAGGAGCATCTGCTTCTAAACAGCAAAAGAAGTCTAGAAGGAGGTCACTAACTTCTGTAGCAACATCTGCTCCAGAAGAAGAGGAATCTGAAGAAGAAGACACCCAGATTGTGCTTCCACGGTTCAAAAAGGCAATAGGAGGGCAGAAACTCCCCAAGAATGTTCCGAAAGCACCTACAGATAATGTCTCCTTCCACTCTGTAGACAACGCGGTTAAATGGAAGTATGTATACCAGCGTAAGATCTATCCAGAAAGAGAGCTTTCCACAGAGGCGCAGGGGATAAACTAGATCGTGGAACTTCTCCGAAGAGCTGGCCTGACCAATACGGTCATAAATATTGGGCCATTCTACCCAGCATTGGTCAAAGAGTTTATTGTCAACCTTTCAAGCAAGTTTGATGATCCAGAAGACGCTGAATACAGAAAGGTGTTCGTTCGGGGAGAATGCTTCGAAATATCTGCCTCAACCATCAATGCCTATCTTGGCAGAGAAGACCCAGAAGTCACTCCAGAAGTCCCGCACTTGAACAAAGTAGCGGTCGAGATCACTGGAGGACGGAAGAAGGTCTGGCCCGTCAAAGACACCATTGCGGCTACTGAGCTAACTGCCAAATACTCAATTCTCTACCGCATTGGCCTGACAAATTGGGCACCTTCTACACATGGATCGAGCATCAAAACCGAATTGGCTAAACTCATATACCAAATAGGTACGCAGTCTTCTCTTGATTTTGGCGCTTATGTCATTGAACATCTAATCAAGCACGCCAAATCATGTGCCGTCAAACTTCCTATCGGGTTTCCTTCATTGATCACCGGTCTCGTTCTCCAATAATGTCCTCACATTGTTCGAGAATCTGATATTCCGGGCAAGAAGCCACTGCCCCTTGCTATCAGCCTCAAGAACTTAGAAGGCAAGCATTTGAAGGACCTCGTACCCCCTATGGCCAAAGCATCAGGAGCTGGTTCAAGCTCTCAACCTTCAGGACCACTTGGCACTAGGATGGAGCAAGAATTGGTGAAGATGATCGATGATCTGGAGAAGTCAATCGCGATGCTATCAACCCGCAAAATCGCCTGTGAAGCTCTTCTCAATGACCTCCGCTCTGCTCCTGCTGCTGAAGAAGATGTTGATGACTCCACTTCGTTCTAAGTATATCTCTGAATTTACTATGATAAATTTGTTCCAAACACACTCTTAAATCCTCGGGGTATGTCCGAGTTATTTTCCGCACACTATGACTTTTTTTTTTTATATTTGCTCATGTTTGAGCTGTTTATTTTTCTCATGGTGTGAGCTGGTTTTTACCCTGCTGTTTAGTCGAATTTCATTGTATGATTACCTTTGGCAATGTTGTTAGACAAAAAGGGGGGGAGATAAAAAGGATACGCCAGAAGTTACGCTAGGAGTTACGCCAGAAGTCGCGCGCCAGAAGTCGATATAGAAGTCGTCGCTCCAGAAGACGCTCCAGAAGTTGCTCCAGAAGCCGCTCCAGAAGATACACCAGAAAGACGCACAAGAAGTTGCATCAGAAGTCACATAACTTGCTGTGTGCGTAACTGCCTCAAGGTGACGACGATGTGCCTGCTTGGAGTAAGAAGTCACATCACTTGCTGTGCGTAACTGCCACAAGATAAATCACTTGTTGTGCGTAACTGCGACAAGATGACGATGAGTTTAAAAAGGTGTTTGCCTAAAAAATTGCCAAAGGGGGAGATTGTTGCTACGTTTAATTGTTGGCATAATTTTTTAGCGCAAAAGTAAGAAGTCGTACAAGAAGTTACATGACATGTGGAGCGACTTGTTACGAGACGAAGATTAGGAAAGTCTGAAGCTTTCCTATTTAGCACTGCCTGGAACGAAAGAAGAAAGACGCCACGAAGACTTGGAGCGCAAGAGAGTGACGTCGACAAAGTCAGGCGACTTCCAGCTGGCAGTAACACATCAGCAACGGCAACTCTACTTGCCTGATTTATTCTGGAAGTCAGAACAGGCAAGACGACTTCCAGCTGGCAGTAACACGTCAGCAACGGCAACTCTACTTGCCTGATTTATTCAGGAAGTCAGAACAGGCAAGACGACTTCCAGCTGTCATGGAAGGCGGCAACAACATGCCTGACTTTCCTGTTCCTAATCCAGGAAGGATTAGGAATGTGAGCTGCTATAAAAAGCCCTTGGCTTCCCATTAGCAGATCATCCGTTCTTGTTCTAACAATTTCAAGATTTCTCAGAGCTCTTAACCGTGCACCATCGGCGTGTTGAGAGGCTGAGTAAGATTCGCTAGAACGGATCTTTGCTCCGATCAAACATTAAGTCGCGAAGACTAAGTGTTTGGATCGGTTAGGGTTTTTGTTTGTGATTGAAGATTCACAACTCCGTCAAAGAAGACAACGACACCGAGCATAGGCTTGCTCGAAGGGTGGAATTGAGAGGATCTCAAAGACAGGGGGAGAGGCCCTTGGTCGAGGTTGTTCACGGTGAGATCTATAGTAGCTTAGGACAATAGCTTGTGTGATAGCTAGTTGGTGCTTGAAGTTGTACTATTGACTACCTGATAGTGAAAAAACCTTTCCACTGGCAAAGTGCCCCCAGACGTAGGTGCGGAGTCACCGAACTGGGTAATCATCTCTGGTGTCGTTATTATTATCTGTTTACTGTCTTACTTACGGTTTACGTCCTTAGGCAAGTAGTCGATACACAAGTTACGACTTTGTGTTCGACTTCTTGACTCGGCTAGGATTCAGAATTTCAAGGGATCTTGGTTTAAAGATTCTAAACCTTAGAATCGAATGGTTGGTGTTTAATTCGGATCTTCGTAAATTTATTCAACTTTTCTAATTAAATTTACTTTCTTCGTGTAGAAATGGCTAGTTATTCAAAAGAACTCGTCTAATTTGTCGTTGAGGAGTATACTCGAAAAGTGTAAACTCAACGGGACAAATTATCTGGACTGGAACAGGAATTTACGGAGCAGTTTATGGAGCTATCCCATGATCTGTTTGCAATGTTTGCACAGATCAAGGATATGTTAAAAGAGAAAGTACGTATTGAAAAATACACTGTTCTCCGAGAACTCATTGCCTGCAAGATGTCAGCAGGCAGCTCCGTAGGTCCACACGTCCTACGTATGAAGGGACATTTTGATCATATGACTAGTCTAGGAATGACTATGGAGAAAGAAATGGATGCGTATTTTATTCTGCAATCCCTTCCTCATGCATATGGTGGCTTCGTCATGAACTATCACATGCATGACATGGACAAGACCGCGTCGGAGTTGCACAGCATGCTAGTGACTGCCGAGAAGAGCATAAGGGGCAGTTCGCCCAAAAGTGTTCTTATGGTCAAGAAGGGATCCAGCTTCAAAGCTGGTGGTGGCAAGGGTAAAGGCCCAATGCACCTGGCAGTAAAGATCAGACGACCATTTGTTCCTAAACCTTCCATGCCCGTAAAAGGCAAGGGGAAGGCAAAGGAGTCGGTCTGTTTCTACTGTCAAAAGCCTGGTCATTGGAAGAAAGACTGTCAGCAGCTGAAGGAAGATCAGAAGAAGAGCGGTGGGGCCGCTACTTCATCAGGTATTCCATTAGAGCTAAATCTTTCTACTATAAATACTTGGGTACTAGACACTGGAGATGAGTCTCATGTCTGTGCGGATATACAGGTGTTGCATAGTAGAAGAGATATGGGGGAAAGTGAGGTGGACCTAAGAGTTGGGAAAAACGTGAGAGTTGCCGCAACTACTGTGGGTTCTGTTAACCTTGTTTTGCCCAGTGGGCTTGTAATTAAACTTTTTGATGTGTTTTGCGTACCTGCTTTCAGTAGGAATATTATATCGATATCTCTTCTTGAAAAAGAAGGTTATTATTTTAATATTAAGAACGGGTTTTTTAATATTATGCGCAACAACATGTATTATGGAAATGCTCACACTGTTGGAGGTTTATACATATTGAATATGCAAAACTCGAGATCCAACACGCTCTATAATATAAATGCTAAGAGCTTAAAAGCTAATGATTTAGACCAAACTCTAATCTGGCATTGTCGTCTAGGTCACATAAATGAGAAACTTATCTCAGCGCTTCATAAGCGCGGACTTCTAAGTCAATTCGAATTCCAAACGATTGATAGATGTGAAGCTTGTTTGATGGGCAAGATAACTAAAGCGCCCTTCACTGGTTTAGGTGATAGGGCAGGTGATCTATTTGGTCTAATACATTCAGACGTATGTGGACCAATGAGTACACTAGCCAGAGGTGGTTTAGGCTACTTTATCACATTTACTGATGATTTCAGTAGATATGGTTATGTCTATCTCATGAGACATAAGTCCAAAGCCTTTGATAAATTCAAAGAGTTTAGGACTGAAGTAGAAAACCAACTCGGAAAGAGTATCAAGGCACTCCGTTCTGATCGGGGTGGAGAATACTTATCCGAGGAGTTTCTTAGTCATCTTACTGAAGGTGGAATACTATCTTAGTGGACTCCGCCAGGAACACCGCAACTCAATGGTGTGTCCGAGCGAAGGAATCGGACATTGTTGGATATGGTTCAATCGATGTTAAGTCTCACTGATCTCCCAATCTCCTTCTGGGGTTATGCTCTGCAAACGGCCGCATTCATAATAAACAGGGCTCCGTCGGAAGCAGTGGAAGGGACATCATTCGAGATATGGTACGGGAAGGAACCCGTTTTGTCCTTCCTAAAAATCTGGGGTTGCGAGGCTTATGTAAAATGGTTGCTTGCAACCAAGCTCGAACAGAGATCAAATAAGTGCAATTTCGTCGGATATCCAAAAGAAACAAAAGGATACTACTTCTACAAACCGAGCGAAAATAAAGTTTTTGTCGCTCGAGGTGGGACATTCTTGGAAAAGGAATTTATTTCCAAGACAATCAGTGGGAGGGCTGTTCATCTTGATGAACTTCTAGATGAGATGGTCACTCGGGAACAACTAGACGACCCACTAGAAGAAGTAGAGCCAGAAGTGGTCGTTGAGCAAGAACCAATAGCTACCGTTAATGAGGTCATGCACCTGTCAGATACGGTTTCCTAGTAACTGGAGGTGATGATTTAGTATTAGTGGACAATAATCCAGCTACCTTTCGAGAGGCCTTGGACGGAACCGACTCTGAGAAATGGCTGGAAGCCATGAGGGAAGAAATGCAATCCATGTCAGATAATCAAGTGTGGGACTTGGTGGATCAAACCTCTGACATAAAAGTCATTAGGCGTAAATGGATCTTTAAAATAAAGATAGACATGGATGGCAAACCTCAGACCTATAAAGCAAGACTGGTAGCAAAAGGTTATAGGCCAGTCCACGGAATTGACTATGAAGAGACCTTTTCTCCAGTAGCTATGGTCAAATCTATCCGCATTCTACTTGCCGTAGCAGCGTATCATAACTATGAGATATGGCAAATGGACGTCAAAACCGCCTTCCTCAACGGGAGGTTAGCTGAGGACGTTTATATGTCCCAGCCTCAGGGTTTTGAGGACGCTAAGAATAAGGGAAAGATTTGCAAGCTGCTCAAATCAATCTATGGTTTGAAGCAAGCATCTCGGAGTTGGAATCAGCGTTTTGATGAAGTTGTGAAACAGTTTGGCTTCATCAAGAACGATGATGAACCTTGCGTATATAAAAAGGCAAATGAGAGCAAAGTAGTCTTCTTGGTGCTTTATGTTGATGACATACTGCTCATTGAAAACGACGTCCCTACCTTGCTCTTAACAAAGACTTGGTTAGGTGAGTGTTTCGCAATGAAGGACTTAGGCGAGGCCTCTTACATCTTGGGGATCGAGATATATAGAGACCGTGCCAAGCGGGTCTTGGGCTTAAGTCAAAGCACCTGCATAGACAAAGTGTTGAGAAGATTCTCAATGCAAGATTCAAAAAAAGGACTGCTGCCCATGCGTCATGGCATGAAGCTTAGCAAGAAGCAGTGTGTTGAGACACCTGCAGAGCTAGCAAGAATGAATGAGATCCCATATGCTTCGGCTATAGGGTCCATAATGTATGCCATGATATGTACGAGACCGGATGTCTCGTTTGCCCTAAGCTGTACCATTAGACATCAATCCAAACCCGGTGAGGAACACTGGATTGCCGTGAAGGCGGTTCTCAAATATTTGAGAAAAACCAAATACGCTTTTCTTGTATACGGGGGAAGAAATGATGATCTAATCGACAAAGGATATGTCGACACTAGTTTCCAGACAGACCCCGATGACTTTAAGAGTCAGTTGGGATATGTGTTTACGTTGAACGGTGGAGCATTCAGCTGGAAAAGCAAGAAGCAGGACACCATTGCCGACTCTACGACCGAAACTGAGTACATTGTTGCATCGGAAGCGGCAAAAGAGGTTGTATGGATCAGGAGTTTCATAACTGGGTTCGGTGTAATTCAAAACCCATCTAACCCAGTAGACTTATATTGTGACAACACCGGGGCTATTGCGCAAGCTATGGAACCCAGGACACATGACAGATCCAAACATGTACTGAGGAAGTATCATATCATCCGCGACATTGTTGCTAGAGGTGACGTGAAGATCCACTACGTTGCATCTGATGATAACACAGCCGACCCCTTGACCAAGGATCTTCCTCAAGCAAAACATGATAAACATGTTAGGTCAATGGGTATAGACTGGGACTTAGATTGGAACTAGGGGCAAGTGGGAGATTGATAGCATTTTGTGCCCTAGTCCAAATTGCTAGTAGCCTGTAAACGTCTATGTACATTATCCTCGTTTGTAATATATATAAAACGGCTCTGTATTACTTATGTGTTGAAGTAATATGTTAAGCATGATCTGATTTATGACCACTAAAGTAGTAGAACCATAAATCTGTACGGGTCACACTTGACGAGTCTCTGGTCAACATATGCTTCCATTGAAGCGACCAGTATGAGGATGGTTCTTAATGACGTAGTTCTACTTTTCATAGGAATGAGGGATCCCGGAATCATATCATAGATATCATGAGGTGATTGATATCGGAAGACCCGCTTTGAATAGAGTTTTCATAGATTGAGCCATGAACATATTCAAATGCGATAGCTTGTCACGATATCCTTAGACCGAGGAGTCTTTGTGATCCCTATGCAATGTACGTGCGGCTTTAACTTGTGACTAACGCTTTCCGTAACAGGATTGCAATAACGGGAATGATTGGGTGGCGGAACGGGTTGCATGAGTGACACGAAAGACGGCTAAGGGATTTATCCCTTATACTACGGTATGGGAAAGATATCCGTTAAAGGCCTCTTGATCGAGACTGACTGAGAGTAAGAGCATGGCCATGCCAGTGATACGGGTTATCAGTTCTCAGCCATCTCACATATCAAGTAACAATGATTGATTAAACAAGGGTGACGACTCTATGCCTTGTGATCAATCGGGATATCTAGAGATAATATGATAGTGACTTGTACGCACAAGGTTAAGTCGAATCATTGATCGTCATGCACCTTGGGTAATCATAACGTCTTACTAGAGGCCCCTTATGATGGATCGGGCAAGAGAGATCTTTTGCGCTTATCTACCAACGGTGGCATGAGCCTGAAGGGTCACACGCATTCAAGACGGATAACTTGAGACAAGGAAACCTTAACGTTTCTTGAGGAGCAATGCATGGACAAAACTGAAGGTTTTGTGCCATGGGTTCGATTTGAGAGAATAATTAGCGAATCGAGAAAACTGAGTTTTTTCGTCGATGTCGCGTCGAAATTTGGACACGGTCGGGTTGGGCAAACTTTTGGACACGGCATGAAATCACATGGGCGAGCCCATTGGGCTCGGCCCATGAGGTCACGTGACCGGCCCAAACAAGGGCCCATTATTGGCCCAATAAGCCTTTTGTGGCCGGCCCACATTGGTGGGTCCAATGGTGGGGGCCACACAACACCATGCTTGGTTGGTGATTGTGGATTAGGAGCTGAGTGATTTAAGGGGTATGGGTGATGACACTTTAAGCCCATACCAATCACTTTTGACCCATGCTTATGAGTTAGATGATGAATTGAAATATCTAATATTGATTCATTACACAAATTATCACACAACTCACAAAAGCTCTCCTCTCTCTTGCTTGGCCAGCCACACATCTCTCTCTCCTCAATATTGCTCTCTTGTTCTTCATTTAATTGTACTAGTAGGCAATTAAGTGAAGGATCTTCAAGATCATCCCCTTGGTGTGCACTTGCTTTAGAGAAGAAGATCCGAAAGTTCTTCTTTATCGATTCAACAAAGACTTAAAGGTAAACATCTAGTGGAATAGATTTTGCCTTGGGATTTAACGGTTTATGTTCTTGGACAAGGTTTGGAGTAGATTTTATTAAACGCTTCCGATATCTCGATGATCTAGAACGCTCCAAAACCCTACAGAGAGGTTGTGTGTTCCTTGGAGAACGTTTGTGTATCACTCCAACAAATCGAGAAGATTAAGAGAGTGATTGTGGGTTTTCTCTGAATGTGTGATTGAAGGTTCACGCACAAGTGCATAACGGCGACTTGTTACATCCGAGCGTGCGAGGCTCGTGATAGCATTTGTGCCCTAGTCCAATTGCTATTAGCCTGTAAACGTCTATGTACATTATCATCGTTTGTAATATATATAAAACGGCTTTGTATTACTTATGTGTTGAAGTAATATGTTAAGCATGATCTGATTTATGACCACTAAAGTAGTAGAACCATAAATCTGTACGGGTCACACTTGACGAGTCTCTGGTCAACATATGCTTCCATTGAAGCGACCAGTATGAGGATGGTTCTTAATGACGTAGTTCTACTTTTCATAGGAATGAGGGATCCCGGAATCATATCATAGATATCATGAGGTGATTGATATCGGAAGACCCGCTTTGAATAGTGTTTTCATAGATTGAGCCATGAACATATTCAAATGCGATAGCTTGTCACGATATCCTTAGACCGAGGAGTCTTTGTGATCCCTATGCAATGTACGTGCGGCTTTAACTTGTGACTAACGCTTTCCATAACAGGATTGCAATAACGGGCATGATTGGGTGGCGGAACGGGTTGCATGAGTGACACGAAAGACGGCTAAGGGATTTATCCCTTATACTACGGTATGGGAAAGATATCCGTTAAAGGCCTCTTGATCGAGACTGACTGAGAGTAAGAGCATGGCCATGCCAGTGATACGGGTTATCAGTTCTCAGCCATCTCACATATCAAGTAACAATGATTGATTAAACAAGGGTGACGACTCTATGCCTTGTGATCAATCGGGATATCTAGAGATAATAGGATAGTGACTTGTACGCACAAGGTTAAGTCGAATCATCGATCGTCATGCACCTTGGGTAATCATAATGTCTTACTAGAGACCACTTATGATGGATCGGGCAAGAGCGATCTTTTGCGTTGATCTGCCAACGGTGGCATGAGCCTAGAGGGTCACACACATTCAAGACGGATAACTTGAGACAAGGAAACCTTAACGTTTCTTGAGGAGCAATACATGGACAAAACTGGAGGTTTTGTGCCATGGGTTCGGTTTGAGAGAATAATTAGCGAATCGAGAAAACTGAGTTTTTTTCGTCGATGTCGCGTCAGACTTTGTTTGATAAGTAACGACAAAAAGGGTCGGGCGACTTTTGGACACGACACGAGACCACACGGGCGAGCCCATTGGGCTCGGCCCATGAGGTCTCATGGCCGGCCCAAACAAGGGCCCATTAAGGGCCCAATAAGCCCACTTGGCCGGCCCACATGGTGAGTCCATGTGTGGGGGCCACACAACACCATGCTTAGTTGGTGATTGTGGATTAAGAGGTGAGTGATTTAAGGGGTATGGGTTAAAGCACCTTTAAGCCCATACCAATCACCTTTTGACCCATGCTCATGAGATTGATGAAGTAGAGAAATATCAAATGGGATTCAAGACACTCTAATCAATCCTACAACTCTCTCTCTCCTCTCTTTGCTCTCTTGTTCTTCATTTAATTGTTCTAGTAGGCAATTAAGTGAAGGATCTTCAAGATCATCCCCTTGGTGTGGACTTGCTCTAGAGAAGAAGATCCGAAAGTTCTTCTTTATCGATTCAACGAAGACTAAATGCAAAATGGAGAAACTGTCCAGATTGTCCAGTTCCAGCGACCGACAATGCGTGAGCCATAGCCGCTTCGTCCGAGCTCCGATTGACCTGAAACTGGCGGCGTTGGAAAGATAAGTCCAAGGGCTACAAAGTTTGTGAAATACTTATTTTTCAAAAGAGTGCTGGTTTGGGAGATACAAGGCCGAGAAGCAGACTGGTCCGTAGAGTCTGTCCAGCGAAACGGGAAAGATGTTTTGCTCCAGACAGAGGTCTTCTCGTCCGAACTTGGTTCGGAGCAAAACACAAAAGATGTAGGGAATTGGCTGAGGTTTAATCTCCAAAAAGAACCGCAGCAATTGGAGATCAGCAGCTCGAGATATAGAGCTTCAAAGTCTCGGTTTTCTGCCGGGCAGATTCTGGTAAAACCCGAAAACTCGATTTCCTAAGGATCTAACTTGGTAGTCGATCTTGCGCAGGTTAGGGGCGGTTTATAGGTTGCTTCCGCTGCCATGAACGTAATTAGGATGCCCCGGAACCCAACAGCTCGTTGAGTGGAATCAAGTTGGAGGCTTGGATCCAGGAGGAGTCCCTGATATAGATTTGCACTAGGAAGGGTAGCATAAAGTAGTGGTTTGTGTGATCATCACCGATACTTGTATGTTTTGACTTGTTCCGTTATAGTGAAATCTTTCCACTGGCAAAGTGGACCCAGACGTAGGTGAGTTGCACCGAATTGGGTTATCAATCTTGTGTGTCGATGTCTGCTCTTTATTGTTTTATCTTGTGTTTGTCCGAATCTCTTTGCTGACAAGTTTGTCAAGAACATTGTCTTAATATTGTTCGAGACATTGTTCTTGACAACTTGTCTAACTGTCATAATAATAATTTCAATTGCTTAGGAGCTTCTTCTCCCTACTCATCGCCCCGACTCCTACTCCTAGATCTACTGATAATCGCTGGCGAGAACTGGTCCTCATCCACGCAGTCGTGCTTGAGATGTGAGAGAAAATTGAATATGAGGGTGAGAGTGAGAGTGAGTTGAATAGAGGGTACACCTGTAATTTCCTATTAAAAGAGTTGAAGAAGTCAATAAGAGAGTTGAAAGTATTTTCAATTTAAAATTTGTTATATCAAAAGACCATTAGACCATTGACTCATAAGCTAAAAAATTTATGCAATGTAGGGTAAAATAGTCATTTCAAATCATTATTTCATTTTAAAAATATTACATTAAGGGTAATTTAGGCATTTAAAAAATATTGTTGTTAAATTTAACAACAGTTACCTTAAATGTAACTTAAAAATTTTTGGGGTACCGGCAAAAAATGTTTCAAATTTGGGGTACCGACATGGAATTACCCCTTGATTTTTCCTCAGTCAGTTGTTCGAGCCAAATAGCCTGTTTTTGAATGACACCATAACAATTTTAGCCAATGTGCCCTTTATATATATATATCCATTCTTTCTACCGTTGCACTATGACTAAGTTGATGCGGGAGTTTGAAGACATCTTTTGAAGATCGAGGCATTTATGATTGAAATCGTGGAAAGTTTAATATTATGTGTGAAATGCTCACTTTCTTTCTACAAGTGTTCGGGGCTGCTTATGAAAAAAAAATCAACAAGTGCAAAGCACATATTCAGGGCAGAAACTCCAAACACCGAAAAAAAACATTCATCAGAAGCTACTAAAAAAGATGAGAGAGTTTGGAGAATTTGGCTAAGTCAAAGAAGCCAAAAGTAAGAGATGGAATCTAAAGAATTTAGCTAACTCCAAAGGAGCCAAATGTGTGATAGTGAAGAAATTGGCCAAATCCACAAAGAAAAAGACACGAGAAACAAAGAAATCTGGTGGAATAATCAACCTTGAGTATTTAGGAAATGTAAGAAGGAGCAGTTAGTCATGTGCACTTAAGCTTCTTTTGATTATCCTTCCACACCATGAGCCCAAGCCAACGTTACAAGGCACACAAGTCCTACTTTATAGATTCTCTTAATCAATTAGATCATGTACAATTCGTGGAGAATGCATTTTAAAGTTAACATATGAATCTCAGACCTTTTCATAAAGCATGGATAGTGGCCAAAGAAAACGACGCTAATAACGGGAAGTAAATGTATTTTCCTTAAAGTTTCTTATTTTTCATACACCTCTTGAGCTTCGTATTCATTTAAATCCACTATTTTACTTCCTTTATTTAACTTTTTTGAGAAACTCATACTATTTCACATATCTATTTCAATCTGATTGTAATTCCAAACTTGGCTACTTGTGTGTACTACTTTTTTGCCTGTATAGCGGATTTGTGGTATTCTGTCTGTAAACCCTCATGAGATGCCAAACACTTCCTATTGGAGTGATTTCCGGAGTTTAAAACTGGCACCTAATTGGTTTCTTATCTTCATTTTTCTTGGCACGAGAAAAGTTTAAGTGTGGGGGTGTTGATACCCGTGAAATTAAACAACTTTTTCAGCATCATTTTCTACATTTTCACCCACATTTCGTACCTCTGATGACGAGAATCAAATGAGTTTTAACAAGTTGTATTTAATTCTCAATGGAGAATTAATATTCGGGTTTTACATTTCTTAATTTCTCTCTTTATACTTTATTTAAATTCCTAATTGAAATTATTTCTAATTCATGTTCTTGTGTAGTCTGCTTATTCAGTTATGTCTTGAAATTATTTATGCATTTTATATCGTTAAATTGATGATTTAACACATAGATCACATGTATGCTTTAATATCACTTCCAGCATGCTTATTCGAGATGCATTTATGAACACTAGTAACTAATTTCGATTAGGGATTTGAGGCGATGAACTGATGAATTAAATTAGAGAAATTTAGGTAATTATTTTATATGCTTGTAGTGCCGAGTATGGAGATTCTTTTACATTTGAACTTAATGTTTCGTTCCGTTAATTCTGAATAGATTTCTCAAGTTTGCTAATATACTGTAAAATGGAGTTTGTAAATGGAAATGAGTAAAAGAAACCAGTTTTAAATCTGACCATCTGACCTTTAAGTAGTCTGGTTGATATGGTAGTAGCATCCATAGGTGACACACACCAAAAGATTCAGAGTTTTTATAGAGCGTAATGCTAATGAGTCGGTTAAATCTGACCTTTAAGTAGACTAGTTACGTTAGCAAATTATAGACCTTTTATCTACTTACCTATGGGTATTAGGTTGATTAGAAATTCTCGTTACCTCCCTAGGATGGCTACACCCTCAAGCATAAGTATAATTTAATTTAGGGGAAATTTCTAATCACTACCCTCGAGTATGCAACTATTGCATATCACTACCCTCACTTGATTTTCGTTGCACATCACCACTGTATGGTTTCATTTAGTTGCACAGTCCATCACAAAGTTAAATTTGATGTAAAATGTCCATAATACCCCTATATTAAAAAAAATCAAAAATTAAAAAAATATATCTTTTGGACTTATTTTAATAAAAAGATATTTTTTATCATATAAATAATAAAACACTGATTTCAATATTATTATTATTATTGTTTTAAATGGTTTTTCATACAAATATTAAAAATAAAAAGCCAATTTGAACAACAATTTTTATTTTTAATATATTTTAAAAAACATTATTTTCAAATCAGATATTTATTATTTATTCCATAAATATTTAAATAAAAAAGAAGTTAAACATATATATTTTTAATTCTTTAAAATATTTAAATACATGGGTCTTTTAGACATTTAATAAAGTTTGAAAGTAAAATATTTAAATGACTAAAATACCCTTGTATTTAGAAAATGAAAAAAATATTTTTTTTTAAACTTATTTGATCACTCGAAGTATCAGAACGTAAATAACTTTGAAGAAAGGAGTTTTGTCGATATATTATTAATAATTATTAACACTCAAAGTATTTGATCTTCCAATTTTCTTCGATTTGATATACTATTAACCCGAAACAGAGCTCGCATGAGAGAGTTATGTCATTCAAAAATTTTAGTATATTATTAATATTATTTTACATAATCATTTTTTATTAATATTATTTTATTTTTATTTCGAATGTATAGTTATTAATGTCATCCGGATCTAATTATTAAAAAATTTATATAATTAATTATTAATAATGTATAGAAAAAACTTATTTTTTTCGAAGTTGTTGATATTCTGATTCTCTTCGATTTGATATACTACGAGCCCGAAACGGAGCTCATATGAATAAGTTATGACATACGAAAGTTTCAATATATTATTAATTACTTAATCACTATTATGTGATAAAAATTTATTTTTTAAAACAGTTCAAAAGATATATTTTTTTGAATTTTTAAAAAAATTTAATATAGGGGTATTATGGACATTTTACACCAAACTTTACTATGTGATGGACGGTTCAATTAAATGAAACTATACAGTGGTGACGTGCAACAAAAATAAAGTGAGGGCAGTGACATGCAAAAGTTGCATACTCGAGTGTAATGATCAGGAATTTCCCCTTTAATTTAATTTATTTCCCAAAGTTTGTTCATCTGATTCATTTCCTTGGTACCTATGCTTGATTACTTGATTTTCTTTTAATTATTTAATCTTGCATATTCTACGTTTCTGCACCTTTTTATCAAACTTTCGATCGACTAAGATTAGTCATAAAATTAGATTCTAGTGTTTAAAGTCAAATAACTATATAATCCTTTAGGTTCAATAAACTCAGAGTCGTAATTCACTACACTGTATTATTTGCTACAGATACACTGATGGGAGTCCGAATTTCAACCCGTATATTTTTGCGTGTAGAATTTCGGCGCACTAGCGCCTTTGAATGTAAATTTGATGCCTCCTTATTGGTTCTTGTACACCAATCACTCTAATTATACATCTTGTCGCACTATATTCTACTTAAAATAAATACAACAAAAACAACGACTCACAATACTACAATTAAAAATTACAAACCAAAATAAAAATAATCTGCATGTCGTATTTAAAATTACAACCCGAGAAAAGAAATTAAATGAGACATGCAATCACAAAAGACAAAAGGGCTATACTATACACCATGCAAAAACTATAATCACATACATCTTGTAGCACACACCGATTTAAATTATCAAAAACGAACAACAATTCAATAATTACGAAAATCTATCATGCCGATATGACAATAGGTTCGTGGGCAGCTACACAAGGATGTAGATCCTAATCTGGATCGTGTTTCGTAGTGGGCGAGAACACAATAGGTTCGGGATAGTGGGCCAATCGTTAGCTTCTAGAGGAGCTACTCCGATGCGGTATCGGTACAATTCAAGTCAGGACGCGATCAGTTAGAATGGTGAGAGGAAGGTAGAAGAAGAAGCGAGGTTGAGATGGGGAAATATGTCTGGAACTGTCGCGCGGATAGAAAGACCTCCGAGTTCTCAGTACGCCTTGAGTGTGTGTAGACACAAGATAAGTTTAAGAACCGGGGTCCAAAATATTTTATTAACCTGAGAAATTCTTCCGACAATGTACGGGGTGATCGAACAGCTCTCTTGGCTTACTTTTGACACCTTTACAATGAATAGAGAACCCTTATTTATACTAATCATATACAAGTAACTGAAATATATTCTCTAACTTGATGGGCAAGAAAAAGTGAGGTGGCAGCTTAAGAAGGCGCGACACTAGGGTTTACTAAGGCTAGGGTTAGCCACGTGCAAACCTAATGGGCCTTAGCTATGGGCCAACCTTGGCCTGGCCCAACAGCGCTAGGGGAGGCGCCGTTAGGGTTAGCGCGTCGGCCTTAGCGGGCCTTCTTTGGTAGGCAGCGCAGTCCGGGGACGGTCACGTGTAGACTCATCTTTCTCTTTGTTGTTGCGGGTGGCGTTGTCTGTCCGGCCGATCTTGACAAGCTGATGTAGATAGGCTAGTCTTCGGTTGAGTGATACAGCGTCGGCATACAGTCGGCGATGACGCTTCATGATTTTTGGGGTCTTTTCGGGATTCTTGGTTTTGGAGTACGTCGAATAGTCGGAGTCTTCTTGTTTTGGCTTTGGCTTCAAACGCCGAACGCTTCATATATATATACTGCACATATAGTGCAGTGTTGTAGAACATATATGTATAAACAAAAAAAACGCCCAAACGTCCAAACTGTAAAACATATAGTGCAGTGTTGTAGAACATGTTGAACCTGTGCAAAATTGAAGTCGTGTAGAACAAATAGTGCAATGTTGTAGAACATAATGTACCCCGCCACATGTCGGACGCTGAGACAACTCGCGTCTCAGATCCGACGGTTGCGGTTGAACATGGTTTAGACGTTTGGACGTTCTGCATGAGTCTAAACTTTCCAAACCAATCCGATATTCGCCCGTTTCTCGCAAGCCCATATCTGAGCGACACGTGTCTTAACACATCGGTGAATCGCGTTAATTGGAGCTAACGAAAAAGTGAGGGTATTCGTGTAATTTTGCACAAAACCTGACTGCGCGACTGTTGACCAAACCGAGAGAATCGAATTGGAGCTCTACACTCTACAATTTTGTACTGATTTCTACAACTCTACATCTAAAGATCTCATTGTGTGTCAAACTGTTGGTGTTGAAGCTAAGTCAGATTGCATTGATTATAGAATTTCGGTTTTTTAAGTCAGAAACGATCTATAGGTGTGTGTTCTTCTTGATCGTCATATTATTTTTGATTTTTTGGTTTCGAGTTTTAAACTTTGGTATCTCAAATTATAATGGCTCGCTTGGAGGAGATTAGTGGAAGTGTCCATATTGACATCAGTTGATTATTCTTCTATTTCAAATGGTTAGTGTTTCACATCCACATCTAAAGTTCCACACATATATTTCAAGAGTTCTATGATAAATTGATTGAAATTTCTGATTAACTTCCATAATATAAAGTAGGGAAAATTCCACCATTATGATCAATAGTTCCACCATCATTGTCAAGTGTTCCACCAGTAATATCAATAATTTCATAATGATTAGCGTTATTGTATCTGGTTTCGAAGTACGTTGTGAATTTTTGCAACAATGACGAGATTTGCACAGTGTAATACCACATGAAAAAATCATGTAAGTTTAGATTCACGAATATGAGTGGAAATTCCAAATTTCTTAACTACTTGAAAGCTAAAGTTTTACACACCTGATCCGATGAGATTGAAACCTCCTGCATCAACGTTGTCGGGTTCAATTGTGGAATTTTTTCGCATTATGGTTTCTGAGTTCGACTGAGCTTTTGTGGAATGATTCTGATTTTCAATTTTGACATAAGTTTTCTACTATTTTTTTTTCTTGGCGGGCAGTATAACTTGCGCATTTATTGGTTGATTTTATTTAGAAACGTATTGTCGCTGAATTACAGCACAATCTTTTCACTTTTGATTTCGCCAAAATTCCAAAAGCACCCACATACCATTAACTGACGACACTTTTGGCTTCTTTTACTTCCACGCGCGCTGGATCTGATCTGACGGTTGGATATATATATGGTAGGTTTCAAATACAAACTAGGGGAAAATGTCCAAACGTCCAAATTGTATAATATGCAGTGCAATGTTGTATAATTTTGTAGAACATGTAGTGCAATGTTGTATAACATATTGGACCTGTGCAAAATTGAAGCAATGTATAACATATTGGACCTGTGCAAAATTGAAGCAATGTATAACATGTAGTGCAACGTTGTATAACTGTCACGTGTCGCAATCGAAGATAACGCGCGTTTCTGATCCGACGGTTATACATTGGTTTGACAATTTTGCACAGTGTAATACCACATGAAAAAAATCATGTAAGTTTAGATTCACGAATATGAGTGGAAATTCCAAATTTCTTAACTACTTGAAAGCTAAAGTTTTACGAACCTGATCTGATGAGATTGAAACCTCCTGCATCAACGTTGTCCGATTCCATTGTGAAATTTTTCTGCATTATGGTATCTAATTTCGACTGAGCTTTTGTGGAATGATTCTGATTTTCAATTTCGACAAAAGTTTTCTACTATTTTTTGTCTTGGCGGGCAGTAGATCTTGCGCATTTATTGGTAGATTTTATTTGGAAACGTATCGTCGCTGAAATACAGCACAATCTTTTCACTTTTGATTTCGGCAAAATTCCAAAACTATCCACATACCAGGCTAGGGTTAGCTGCGTGCAACCCTAATAAGCCTTAGCTGTGGGCCAACCTTGGCCTGGCCCGACAACGCTAGGGGAGGTGCCGCTAGGGTTAGCGCGTCGGCCTTAGCGGACCTTCTTTGGTGGGCAGCGCGGTCCGGTGGCGGTCACGCGTGGACTCCTCTTTCTCTTTGTTGTTGCAGGCTGGCATTGTCTGTCCGGCCCGATCTTGACAAGCTGATGTAGATATGCTAGTCTTCGGTTGAGTGATACATCGTCGTCATACAGTCAGCGACGACGCTTCATCATTTTCGGTGTCTTTTCGGGATTCTTGGGGTTGGAGTACGTCTAATAGTCGGAGTCTTCTTGCTTTGGTTTTGGCTTCAGACGCCGGATGCTTCGGTTGGGTTGAAGTATGGGCGTGTCAGTGTTGTCAGGTCGTGGCTCTACACGGTATGCAGACGCTAAGTCTTTTGCTTTGTCGTCGGACTAGATTGCGGTGACCGGGTGGTGATCAGAGGTTTGCTAGTATGAACCTCAATTGTTTATAGTTACGAATGAATCACGTTGAAATGTTCTCACCCAGGGTAGGGGAGAGGGGAAAACGAGCTTGGAAAAACTTGTTGCCCACAAGTGTGGAAGTCTTGTGAAAATTATCCAGGGTGTGAAATTTAGATGTCATGCACATGCCTTGTCCACTGAGCTGCCCCAATTCTTTACTTTTAATTTAGTATATTTATAGAGGCAATACAAACAAAAAAACGCCCGAACGTCCAAAATGTAGAACATGTAGTGCAATGTTGTAGAACATGCTGAACCTGTGCAAAATTGAAGCCATGTTATAACATATAGTGCAATGTTGTAGAATATAATGGACCCCGCCACATGTCGCACGCTGAGACAACTCGCGTCTCAGATCCGACCGTTGTACATGATTTAGACGTTTGGACGTTCTGCATGAGTTTGTAGCCGAATGAGACCCTGTATATATATACAAACTTTTGGATTTGTCCAAACTGTCCAAACCTATCAGATATTCGTCCGTTTCTCGCAAGCCCAGATCCGCGTGACACGTGTCTTAACGTGTCTGTGAATCGCGTTAATTGGAGCTGACGAAAAAGTGAAGGTATTCGTGTAATTTTGCACAAAACTTGACTGCGCGACTGTTGACCTAACTGAGAGAATCGAATTGGGGCTCTATATTGTTCAATTTTTTACTGATTTCTACAACTCTTTATATGGAGATCTCATTGTGTGTCAAACTGTTGGTGTTGAAGCTAAGTCGGATTGCATTGATTATAGAATTTTGGGTTTTTAAGTCAGAAACGATCTACATGTGTGTGTTCTTCTTGATCGTCATATTGTTTTTTATTTTTTGGTTTTCGAGTTTTAAACTTTGGTATCGCAAATTATAATGGCTCGCTTGGAGGAGATTAGTGGAAGTGTCCATATTGATATCAGTTGATTATTGTTCTATTTCAAATGGTTAGTGTTCCACATCCACATCTAAAGTTCCACACATATATTTCAAGAGTTATATGATAAATTGACTAAAATTTTTTATTGACTTCCATCATATAAAGTAGGGAAAACTCCACCATTATGATCAATAGTTTCACCATCATTGTCAAGTGTTCCACCTTTATTGTCAAGTGTTCCACCAGTAATATCAATAATTCCACAATGATTAGCGTTATTGTATCTAGTTTCGAAGTACGTTGTGAATTTTTGCAAGAATAATGATTTTGCACAGTGGAATACCACATGCAAAAATCATGTAAATTTAGATTCACGAATATGAGTGGGAATTCCAAATTTCTTAACTACTTGGAAGCTAAAGTTTTACACACCTGATCCGATGAGATTGAAACCTCCTGCATCAACGTTGTCGGGTTCAACTGTGGAATTTTTTCGCATTATGGTTTCTGAGTTCGACTGAGCTTTTGTGGAATGATTCTGAGTTTCAATTTTGACATAAGTTTTCTACTATTTTTTTTTCTTGGCGGGCAGTAGAACTTGCGCATTTATTGGTTGATTTTATTTAGAAACGTATCGTCGCTGAAATACAGCACAATCTTTTCACTTTTGATTTCGCCAAAATTCCAAAAGCACCCACATACCATTAACTGACGACACTTTTGGCTTCTTTTACTTCCACACGCGCTGGATCTGATCTGACGGTTGGATATATATATGGTAGGTTTCAAATACAAACTAGGGGAAAATGTCCAAACGTCCAAACTGTATAATATGCAGTGCAATGTTGTATAATTTTGTAGAACATGTAGTGCAATGTTGTATAACATATTGGACCTGTGCAAAATTGAAGCAATGTATAACATATTGGACCTGTGCAAAATTGAAGCAATGTATAACATGTAGTGCAACGTTGTATAACTGTCACGTGTCGCAATCGAAGATAACGCGCGTTTCTGATCCGACGGTTATACATTGGTTTGGACGTTTGAACATTTTGGGTGAGTTTGTATTGGAGTGCATCCCAATATATATATATATTATCAAATGGAAATCAAAACCATAGCAAAACGACGAAGTCCTTTCTTTCTTCAACCTCCAGCTTCTCCGATCTTTTCTTTAAATTTTTTAAACATAAGCATACAAATTCTGAAAACTCGACCACTCTGATCTTAATATTATTTGGAATAAATTGAATTTTAGTCTAACCAATTAAGGTAAATATTAGTGGCCTTGGAATGACTACCCTCTCATTGAGGGTGTACAAAAATGCAAAAAAAAAGAAAAATCATTAGGCGGTAGATTTGAAATTTAGATGTTACAATTCTAAAATTTTCAGACCCCTTCAACACTTTGACATGCTCACTCGCGACCACTCACACAACCTCACCAACCATTTTACTAATAAGCTCACCACTTTGTTTTTGAAAAAACGACATTTTATGAAAATTTTAAATGAAATGAGGGACATTTAAGTAATTTTATTATAAATGAAAATGAAAATGAAAAATATGTATAAGAGGTATTTTTATCATTTATGAAGTTTTCTTATAAATTAAGATAAATCGAGATATCGCTCGACCAAGCTCTTTGCATGCTTCTTTGTTCACGTCGGGTCTAGGTTCATCGACATCATCCTAATCAAGGTCATCACCCACAAGCTCACCAATGGGACCGTCTCCGGAGCTATACCCATGAACAAACCCAAATTTGTTAGCAGTTTTTCAAAATTCATAACCTAAATCAGAAAGAAGTTGAAAATCAAACAAATTTTCCTCCCTTTTTTCCCTCTCACAACTTTTCTCTTTCCTTCTCTCTCTAATCT
Organism: Geranium rotundifolium; assembly: GCA_963920655.1. NCBI lineage: Eukaryota > Viridiplantae > Streptophyta > Magnoliopsida > Geraniales > Geraniaceae > Geranium > Geranium rotundifolium. Next base: position 22,630,249 of record OY987312.1, read on the forward strand.
TTCTTTTTGTAATGTAATAGGGTTTTCGAGCACTCCTTAGAGATAGGATTTTGATTTGTCAACAATTAATAAAATTTTACGAATTTTAATCGGAAATTTTTAAATCACAAATGTAAATTTTTCAAATCACAACATGATTTTAAATTTATTGAATATATGTGATTCTGGGGTTTGAATTAATGTCCAGGTTCTTAGGTCGTTGGGGATTTCCCAAAACCCATATACAAGGTTTTAAATTTTATTTTACATTTGATTGTAGTTTTGAAGTTGACGTTTTTGGGTGTTTATTTGCATGTTTTTAAGTTGGTTTCCCACGAGAGAGGGAGAAAAGTTAAAGAAGAGAGGGAAGAAAATGAGAGGGTCAAAGAATATAATTTGAAAGTTTAAAAACATCTAGGGATATTTTGATTTTTTATCACAACTAAAATTTAAAAACTAACAGAAGTTAACATAATGTGTAACCGTGTTAATTTTTTCAAAGTTGGGTATTCACCAAACTAAAAATTAGATAAATGTAATTACATAAAAAAAAAAAACAGGTAATTTTAGATATATCCAAGGTGACATTTTCTCTTCTACGAATGTTAAGACTTTTGAAAGCATTTTATTAGTAAAAAAATCAAACTAACGGATATTCAACACCTCGAGTAAAGTAAGATAGTTGCATTTTTGCGAGAAAAAAGAAGTTAATCGATCTCTCGTAATCATAGATGTAGCACAAAAAAGAATGGAATAAGTGACATCACATCATGTGATTAGGCCTTCCTTTACCTGGGTGAGCAAGATTCCTCCTCCTATCGTGTGTGTCCATAAAGGCCAAGGCCATCGCCTTTAGATCTATCTCACTCCTTGCGATTATTCCAAGCCCTAACAGAAACAGAGGTTGTCGTCAATGGCCGGTGCCAACCATCCGAAATTGTCCCAGAGCAACAACAACAACAAGCCGTCCTCCTCCCAGCGCAAATCCCGGTGGGAGTCAGCCCCTAACCCTCCCAACCCATCCCCCAAAACCCTTCTGAATCCAAGCCCCAACCCTGTGACTGAGCCTAACCCCTCCTCTTTGGGCCCGCCTGCCTATGGCTTTCACATGCTGGACCGCCGCACCATTGTCCTCGCCGACCGCAGCGTCCGCACCTACTTCGCCCTCCCCCCCGATTACCAGGACTTCCCTGCTCCTCCGCGCTTTGCGGCCATGAGCCCCAACCGTGGGAGGAGGCTTCAGAGGATGTATCCCGAGGACGAGGATAAGGATGATTTTGGGAGGCAAAGACAGCAGCTTTTGCAGTATGGGAACCCTAATCAGAATGCCACCACCAGCCCTTATCACAGGCGCGACGCTGCTTTGGATTCAACCGAGTTTCGCCCTTCAAAGATGATGAGGACTGCTGGGCCCAATAATGCCCCCCTCAAACACCTTCAAGTAGACCAGAATTTGTTGAAAAAAGCATTCCTTCATTTTGTCAAGTTACTCAATGAGTCTGCAGCTCAGAGGAAGAGTTACATGGAGGATGGAAAGCATGGGCCTCTCAAATGCATTGCTTGTGGCAGGTTTGTTCAATCGTCCCTTCAAATACTTTTCTTTCTTCATTGCTTATATAGTTTCAGTTAATACATGATTTTTGAGCCATATAACAAGCCTGAGAAACTTAGTGCTCCATTAGTACTGAATTACAATAGAAGATGGAACAATATGAAACAAAGTAAAACCCTAATACTCAAATCCTACCATTACTTAACTATTCTAACATTATGTAATTGGGTGTCTTATCCTAACCTATTTACTATTTAGTCTTCTGTACTCCGGCAACTGTCATACTGAAAGTTTTACTTGTACCTGTTTGTATGGCGTGATAAGTTTGTTACCTGCCGTTATGGAATTTCTTGTGTAGTTTGACTTATTTCAGTATTCATAAGATGTAGAACAAGCCTAGCAAACACGGTGATCTGCTGTTTTCTTTTGTGTATTATCTATCACAGATTAGTAATTATGTACAAATTAGCATGCAATTCTGTGCATTGACAGAAGCTGCTCAGCACGTTTCTTTTTGTACCGCTCATACCGGAAATATTTTTTTGGATCAATCACTGCCATTTCCTGTAGGTTTCCCAGTACATGTTCTGTCACTTTGTGCATCATCTTAAGCACTTGATGTAATTTGAGTTAATCCTTGGATCCTAAGCTATATGTAATATCCTAGGAAGCATGGTCTCAAGTGCTTTACATTGTTGCTATATCTATCCATGAGGATTTAGGAACTATTTGTAAGTTGATTTATGCTTTAGATTCCGCCATTACATGCTTGATTTGCATTCTAGGAACTCTGATGTGGCAAAAGAAAAGAGTGTTTCACCTTACATCTTGCTCTTTGTATGCTATATTATGTGGTATCTGTTACTGCATTCTTTGAGTTTGTTATGTATACTTAGGGTTATTATCATCCCACAATTAGAATATGTGTGTATGCATGTGTGTGGCAATTGAATAGTTTGTCTGTTTGGCCTTATTGACAGTTGTCTTTGGCCTTTGGATTGGGATTGATACTTGTGAATTTCTTCAAGGATAGATTCTATGCAGAAGAAACGAACCACATGTCCGCTGAGAATGATTGTTCTCTTTTTTCGAGTTGAGTGATAGACTATGTTTAGAATTGTTAAAGTTTGGGTGGTTTTTATGGCAGCTGTTGGTACTGATTTATTCTAATTTAATTGTTGATAATTTAACTGGGTTGAATAGATAATTTCTGACAATAGATTACTTTTTGAATAACCTGCATCTTTAAGCATCGCTAGACTATGGTTTGTTTGGCGGTTTCCTTTGTTTATTATGTGTGCTGATCTTTCTATTTTTCCATTTTTTCTATATGAATTATATGTCTTGGCTTTTGTAATGCACTACTAAGCTGATATCTTATGATTCCAAGTCTCTTCTCGTTGTTCCATAAGTTTGTGTTCAAGGATTTTAATTATGTCTACAAGTGAAGTTTGAAGAAACTGTACTTCCAATCTGTTTCGTGCTTATTTGACCAATATTGCTTCATGAAATCAAAAGCAGTATGCTTAGTTTCTTAGAGATGCTAATTTAGGAGGAGCTGAACTGACTTGTTTTTCTAGTGAAGGATTTACCGCGACTTCTCATTTCAGTAGACTGTTAGGCCTATTCATATGGTCAGTTAAATGATGGTTGGCTAGTAAGTTGGTTGTTGTGGTGGGATTAGTTTCTTCTGTGGTATCTAGCAGGATTACATCAATTGCAACTACAATTCTGGCTGTGTATTAATTGACATCATTTAGTGTAACTAATTATGTCTTTCATAGTTACTAATGATATGGCGTGACATATGCATAATTAGGTATTTGAGATTTTGCTGTTCCATATACAATGCCTATTTTTTTCATTAGGCTTTTCAGGGTTTTCTTAAAAGGAAATGTAGGTTTAAATGTTCATGCTTGTTAGCTTGGTGTGTGCAAAACTAAAAAGAACTTTCTGTTCAACAGCTCCTGCCACCAGAACAGCAAAAAACCAAGCAACTTTCTTTTACACAAGACCCTATGATATATAGATTATTTTATTTTATTTTTAACATGGAAATATTACTGTTATTACTATTACTTTATCTCTTACCATGTGAATAGTTCTGTTGGTTTTTCTTATTCTCCAGAAAGATTTTGCGCCTTGACGCATTAATAACTATGGCCTTACCTTGAATCTAAATTAGTTATTGGTAGAAGAGGTTAAAAACATGTGTACCTTGAAATATCTTCTAACCTGGTCATCTTTGGGAGCATATTCCATTGAAGTGCTAAGTCTGGGATGATATACTTTCTCATGCTTTTCCATTTGTATTTATGTTCAAGCAAGAGAACGTTGGTGCAACGGTAAGGTTGCTATCTTGTGCATTTAGGTCACATATTCAAGTCGGTATCAGTCTTTCTGCAGAAGTAGAGGGAAAGTTGCCTACATTGTGATCTCTCCCACACTACATGTGGACCTTGTGTACTAATGAGTAGGCTTGGTAATATCCAATATAGTAATTAATGGGACATACCCTATATCTTATTCTATAGGAGTTAAATGTAGGATATGAAGAGTGGGGCTAGACTGTGTCTGTGTTAATGACTAGTAATTGTGGTAATAAGTGCGAGATGCCTTTTCTTTCTGTATGAGTATATCTCTGTTTCTATTGTTCTCCGGGAATTCATATTGTTGGCAGTGTAGTTTTCATATTGCAACTATGGTATTCAGGTGAAGTGAACTACTTCTATAATTATGTCTATGACAAAGTAAAGGAACTGAGTGATTTCCATTTTTCAGCACTGCCATTGCTGTTCAAGTTTCTTATTTTATTTGTCCTAGCATTGCTCTCTCTCGCTTTATGGACATCTTATAGGATGCCTTAACAAGTTCCTACTTTTGTTTTCTCCTAGTAGTCAACAATATTGAAGCGATATATGTCTTACATTTTCTTATGGGTCACCTTATGCTCCAGCTAGTATGTACCAACACATTTTTGAAGCTTTGGTATCATAGAATCATTTATTCTTGTACATATAAAACCAGAAAGTGTTGGAATAGTTGACTAACTGTTAAGAGTTGGCCTGTTAGTATACCCTGTATGTATGTATGTATTGTATAATTTGTATGATGTCCTTTGCCAGTGAACTTCCTTATTGGATTGGTAACTAATTAGCTGGGTTGATGCATTGGTTCGTTCAGCTATTCAACATTAGAAGTATTATGCTACTTGTTTTAGGTTGTTATCTAGGCTTCCTATATGTCAACAATTTTGTTGGAGAAGATATCACCGTTCGCTTTATGTCATGAAACTAATGAAACACCATTTTTATTCGGAGTTTGTTAGATAAAACTGAACTAGTACCTACCTCCTTTCCCATAAAACTATAATTTTTGTAGATGTTCTTGTTAATCTATGAGATGTGAGCCCAAAAATCTCCAAACACCAAGCCATACTATTTGCTGCCCATCAGTTCTTAAATCAATGGCCTACTTGCCACCATAGTTTAAAAAAGCGGAAGAGGCGTACGCCATGAGGCGCGCCTCATAGCGAATCGATCGGAAATCGTATTTGAGGCTACGCTTTTCTAGTCTTGGGTGAGGCTTACGCGTTGAAGAATGGAGGTGTACGCAATACGTATTTCGCCTTATGGTGGCTGAGGCATAAGCCTCATTTGTAGGGTTGAAACTGATATTTTAAAAGACTTGGACCTTATTTAATTGTTGTTTGGACCGTTTTTAAGTTGTTGTTGGGCTTTTTAAATGGTTAGTTTCAATAAATAAAGGTTATTAGACTCATTTAATGATTCAGATTAATGGGCTTTAAAAGTTGGACTTCTATTTTATTACTAGCTAGGCTTCTATATTATACTTATTTAATTGCTACCTTATGTTACGCATTTTAAAATCACCAATGGCACAAATTATGGTTGCTAAAGGTTAATGGGCTTCTTTAATTAGTGATTTTTATCAGTAATTGGGCTTTTTAAAATTGGGCTTCTGTGCTCTTATCTATTTATACTAACTATTTCTTAACTGTTTTCTCTTCAATTAGTTTTCTGATTTATATTTTCTAATTTATATTTATTTAATTTTCTGTTTTTATTTAATATATTTTTCTATTCTGTTTATATATTTCTATAATCTATTTATTTTATAAATTTTATAATACAGTTTTAATGATATAATTTGCCTTTTAAACATATTTTTCTGTTTTTATTACGAAATTACTTTTTGTTTGACATAAAATAATATTTTTTTATTATTTTTTCTTATCAGTGAGGCTTACCCCTCACTATTCCTCAAGGCTTACGCCTCACATTGCTAAGGAAAAATGCCTCAAGGCTCATTTCCGCAATTTTAAACCTTGCTTGCCACTGTTATTTAAATTAATTCAGTGTAAAATGTGTGCTTAGTCCAAAAGAAGTTTTGCAAAAGGATTCAAGTAGCTTCCAACATTGTCTGGGAATTGCTTGGTTGTTGTTGATTGAAATGTGTGTTGTAAAATGCATTTTTGAATTATTGTAATATCTGGGAATGGGTAAATGATGTTATCCCTGGGACCTCTCTCTGCCATACACATGTTATGATTTTATCTTTTGAGTATTCTTGGTAACTTCTCAAGGATTGGGATTATGTTTAGTTTTCTTGTGTCAATGGTCAATTGTAGGCTCACAATGGCTTGATTCTATCACCCATTCTTATTCATGATTTAAAATATTTGTAAGGCATGATATACGTATTATTTGAAACCATAGAAACTCATATGTGGTGCTTTAGTAGGAACAGGGCAGATAGATAATGCTAATTTCTTGTATGATATTCTTTTGTTCATCACCTTATCTTGTGTGCACATGCTTACCTGGATTGACATTTGTACATAAACTTTTCTTTGATGTATTTTGATGCTTAAAACCTTGCCGTCTCCAATCCATGGCTTTGTTATTTCTTCATTTCCAGTCATTTATGTATATATTTTCCTTGAATTTGTAATAATTTTTTACAAGTCATGTTGCATGGATCTTTGGTTATGTTTTTTGTGGTGATATATTAGATCTTGTGCTGACTGTTGGCACTTACTGATAGGAATCTTATTCCTGTTAGACCAACCCTATTTGAAACATTTTAGCATTTGTATTAGTTTGGGTTAGAGTCCTTTTAGTATTTGTATTAGTTTGTTAGTGGGGTTTAGGGTTCAAGCATGTTATAAATACATGCAGGTTTCATGGAATAAAGATGGGAGAAAATTATTAGTAAATATTACTTTGAGATCGGTGTTCTCTCTAACGAACTCACCTATCAGCCACAAGACCCATAACTTGATCCTAAGTTGGAGTCATATCAACTTGGTGTCAGAGCCAATGATTACGAGGGACGGACTTGCAGATCGGTCCGACCAGTTCGTACGTGTGTACCGAGCTGACAAGGCCGTATTGGAAGCGGGGGATTGAGAGTTGATGGTAAAGATGCAACAACAGACTCAATTGTAGCACCATATCAATTATAGTATAAAAATGGCACTTATGGAAATTCTGTTCCTATGCGAGAAATTGATATTTTTAATCTTTCTGGTGCAAGTATCACAAGGGTGAGCTTGTCACGGAGATAACTCGTGAATCAAACATGTCCAATGTTAATTGTTGGTATAAGGTTGACATTGTTATCGCTACTACCGAGGTTAGCCTGCCTCCTAAGTGGTGTCAATGACAGTAATCATTTCAAGCAACCTTGCATCTATAGGAAATGACATATTTACGACTACTTGCGAGTATGAGAAATTTACATCTGCAACCCTAGAGTGCATTGCCATCACTAGAAGGTCTAGTAGATCTGACAATGTTCATGGGAGTGTAATTGTTATTTATTGCCTATGTGACTGAAATAGCGATGGGGGAATTTGATGGACCAAAAAATGAACCATTTGATCCGGGAATTTCACCACGATAGGATTGAATCCTTTCGGGCGGACCGTGCTGCGTTAGGGAAGTCACCTAGCAAGCCTTGTCGGGTGTAACAAAGAGGATTCCGAGTTGGAGGTGGTTAGATCAGTTAGAGATCTTAACGAAAATAAAAGTGCAAACAGGAGGATGTTGTCACGAGCGTTGGGCAATGTTGTCAAAGGAGGATAACTATGGCTTTGTGCTTTTATACAACAGTGACCTCTCTAGCATTCCAGATAATGATCCTCATCACGAGGATCAATTGTGTCAAAGTCTTGGCAGGCTTTTAATTCTTCATTGAATGTCTCTAAATGTGCAATAGCCCCTTCGTCCTTGTGAAACCAAGGGACTTGCAGTAAGCCACAGTGGATTTGCATAGAGAAGAAATAGACTAAACGCTTAAAATGATCCAACAATAGATAAGGCTTAATGGTGACGAAAAAAACATTGAGTGTTTAGTCAATCTTTGGTCATGACAGTCTTTGGTTCCCAGTGTTTTTGTCTCTACTGTTAGGCCTTATCTTTTGTCTTACCACTTGTAGCTTTGAGCCTATTTCTTCTCTATGCAAAATTGCAAATCCATCATGATCATTTTTCCATACCCAATTTGTGCATATATTATCTGTAATGATACCTTATCCCTTTAGTGTTTTACTGCTTTTCTAAACTGCAAAACAAATATGTTATATTAACCTTTGCAAAGTTTGGAACTTGTCCTACCCTTTTTGATCCATGTGAAGATTTGAGGGCTCTATATTGCTACAACTTACAAGCTTTGGAATTTATGAAAATGTCATATTTGTGAATCTAAAATAATGCCCACCAAGAGTCCTTTTCTCATATTTAGTTGGCAAGTTACTTTCTCTTTCTAGATTGTGTTGCCCAATTTCAATGCTTTTGGCTAAATTAGCTAGTAAACCTTGACTGTGCACTGCAGTGTGTATTTGGTAAACTAGGGTTGCTAGCTCGAAACATGGATTTGTTTTGTTGTTAGTATGATTAAACCATAAATCAATTGTCTTCACTTCATTTTTATTACATAGAATCGAGTTCTTGAATCTGTTGGTGTTAGTTAAAATGCGGGATATTATATTATGGAACTATTAAATAGAGGTCCCATGTTCTATATTAATAGAGTTGGGTAAAGTGCTTATGGAAAGTAGTTGTTCATGCTGATTATATTGCGCTAATGTCATTTTTGGTGATATTATGCTCTCATTGTGACTGACAATCTGACATGGCTAGTCCTTGGCGTTCTAGCTCATGAATTCTGTGATGACATTTGTGTATCTAACTTGTGAGTTGTTTATAGCATTTACGTCATGTATATATTTTACCCTTAAATTGGTGGATTCATTTCCTTTATTACCCTTTAGTTCCAAACTTATAGGATCGTAATGGGGAGGAACCTGAATCATGTTTCTTCAATGTCCTTGATATGCAACATTACAGGTCATCTAAAGATTTTCCAGATATGCATGGTCTTATTATGCACACTTACAACTCAGATAATGCTGATTTGCGTGTGGATCACTTAGGCTTACACAAAGCCCTCTGTGCTTTAATGGGATGGAACTACTCACAGCCTCCTGACAACTCAAAGGCATATAAGTTTTTTCCTGCTGCTGAAGCAGCAACGAACCAGGATGATCTGATTATGTGGCCTCCTATGGTGATCATCCATAATACAAACACAGGAAAAGGTAGAGATGGCCGCATGGAGGGTTTGGGAAACAAAGCAATGGATAATAAAATTAGAGGTATAATGTATCCCTTCATTCTTTTTCATTCTGAAAAGATTGACCCTGGATCTGGTAAACCTAGCCTTTTGATTGCTTTTTATGTTTTTGTGATTTATCTGGGCGTTCACATATGAAATTGACAAAGGCTTGTATTTTTTATATCTTCTCACTTCCCAATGATGACTTGCTGAAAGGACATGTTAGACATTTGAACTTTTCAAGTTCATAATAAATCTACCCTACATAGTGAACTCAGCCTGTTCATATATTCTTAGGCTACGTTCATGGGTTAGATGACAGCATAGGACAGGATATGATTCAGCAGTGTATCAGAGCTTTTTTCTTTTTGACTGTAACCCATGCATGGTGGGTTGGGAATATGAGCTTGTGATGGGGTATGACAAATTCTAGCATATATTAGTGGGTTTGCCATATGTAGTTTAGAATGTAGTTTAGAGAAAGGTAACTAACACTTGAAATGGAAGGGAACAGCAGTGTTATGAATCACCAGATAACTTAGGGACTCATATTGTGTATATACTAAAATCCCACTCTATTTTGTGGTGTCCTTGAATTGTTTGAACTTAAATCATTTTTTGTTTCAAGCACTCATTGATTCATGACAGCAATTGGACTTGTATACAGCAGTCAGGAAGAGAGAAGTATATCTAACCTTCTGCATTTTTTTCTATAAAGAAAATTCAACTCAACACTTGAAACCTTTTTAGTTCTATATTGTCTGCCTTTTCTTTGATGGTTGTTTCTTGAGGTAATTATGGGTTGTTCTTCATTAGAGAGACCCTATCCATAGTGTGTATAAATTGTGCCTTTTACTTCTGCTCTTTGATTCCATAATTGGTTTTGATTGAGTTGGACAGTTACTTATATTTGAATGTCTCCAGTTTGCTCTGGTCTTATGTATGCCTGGGAAACCACTATTCATATTTGAAAGTACAGAGTGAGATAGAGTGTGGTAGGCTTGGAATAGGGATTGGGATTGGGTGGAAAGATAAGACATAGGTTTCTGTCATTGACAAGATTATGGCCTTACTATTTTTTAGTTTGTCTAGATATTCAGTGGAAATTAATCATTGAATATGGTAGTCTTGGGCATATATAGCTGTTGCCTGCTCTCAGATGGTTAAACTTCTAATCTATGCACAATTAGTTAGATTTGCGGATTTGTCCAGTATTTGCTCACTGTGAGTTTAAGTTTATGCCATTGGCTTTGATCAAGTAACTGTGTCGGCAACTTTGGGTTGTATGACAAACTTGTCAAAGTCAAGTCTAAAATGCTTATGTCCAAATATGGAAGAATGGATGCATTTGAATGAAAAACTTGATTGACTTGACTTCTTCTCACCTGGTCATCAGCCAATTGTCTTTTTACTCGATGGAGCACTGGTAATTCCCCAAGGACACCTATTGAACCCGGGACTAGTACTTCTTGAGTGGGCGTGTTAGGAGTCCAAGATAGAATATAGTTGGAGAATATTGCATTTTTTGTTTTCAAATAGTTGTTGCGTTTTTGAATTTTAAACAGGTGTTGAGGTCATAGTCGTCATGATTTATTCATTATTGTTGATAAAAATGATCTTTCTTGTTAGTTCCCACGACTATATATATGCTGTGGAGTGAAATAAAGGATATGAAAAATATTTTAGAAACTTGGTTACTAATTTTGAGATCTTGGGTTCTTTCTAACGAATTCTAAATTGAGATTAGGGAGCTCTCTCGATAATCAAGCTCTCATTCTATCTAAATCTTAGCCATATCTCGATCCTCAAACCCGGGACCATGTCAAATGATGTCAGAGCCGAGAGTTATTGCAGATTTGCTGTCCTTCGAGGGGCAATTTGAGATATTCCTTAATATGTACAAGGAAGACAAGATCAATGGTGGGACACAATAACAAGCCTTCAATGCGCGACTGCAAGACATGGCCAACAAGGTTCAATAACTCTTTGAGTCGCTGGATAATGAGTAGGAAGGCAATGCATCATAAATTGGTTCTCTCTGGTTAAAGCTCGAGTTAGGGATCTCTGCCCCATCGAGTCATGTTGACCATGACCAGGACGTAATAAGAACATACTCAATCCAGAGTGGTGTACTTTCAATAGTTGATGGAAAGCCTATTCGCCAGGCTTACTTAACTGAGAATTTTACTCGTTGAATCAGAGAGCCTTTCAAATGTGATGGTTACAACCCTCACTTATGAACTACATATGTTACACAATATGTTCGATTTTGATTACAAGGAAGTGGTAAAAGGGTCATCACACTTGAATTTTGTATATGCAAATGCAACCAGTGCTCATCCAAGATTGCTTCAAAATGATATTAAGAAGTTTGGGAATATTGGGGACATGCAAAACGTTTACGATCTAGCGAGATTTGAAAGAGGGGAGTGGTGTTAGGAGTCCAAGATAAAATATAGTTAGAGAATACTGGATATTTTGGTTTTCAAATAGTTGTATCTTTGAATTTTTAATAGGTGTTGAGATCATAGTCATCATGTTCGTTCTTGTTAGCTCCCACGACCATGTGTTGTGGAGAGAAATAAAGGGTATGAAAAATGTGGGATCTCTCTAACGAACTCTAAACTGAGATTAAAGAGCTCCCTCGCTAATCGAGCCCATATCCTATCCAAATCCGTGCCGGAAATTGTTTCTCAAAAGCGGGACCATATCATGGTACTTTAATTACTTACTGGGTAAGTAGCCAACATGAGAGTAGAGTATTGTGTTTTTAGTACTTTTGGGCATGATAAAAATAGATTGGGGCTAGCCTATTCCTTTTAGAAACTTGAATGATCTAGTCTGATCGGCTGACATATATTTGAGATGTTTTTAGGACTCAAATCTGACATTAATAATCTGTATAAATATTGAAATTTTAGTTTATGTATATATATTAACACAATACTGATGGCAGAAATGTATATATATGTTCTGTCTTGTCCTTTACATACAATAGTATGAATCAATGTAGAATGAAGCAAGCTAATTGTTCAATACAGGAATTGATTAAGAAACAATTGATATATCATTCATTGTTTCCTAGTCGTTAAGTACATTCCAAAGCTACTGAATGTATTGACTATATGTAATTGTTTTCTAGTTTTCAAATAGTAAGACTCTTGTGTGCATACTGAAGGGATTGCTTTGGGTATAATCTATTCTTTTCTTATGTGTCTTCTCATTGGAAGAATCCAGCTAATATTCTACATTTTCGGAGATTTTTGTATGTGATGTTTCCTGTTTAATAAATAACCTTTTTAAGTTGCTATTTTCTTGCGTTGTGTCATGTTTTGATAGCAACTCGGTGATGCTGGATTATTTTACTTGTATGCTTTTAATTAAGGATTGAAGTAGTGTGTGCAGCACATAGTACATGGTTTCCTGATATCTATTTGAATGGGATTTGTGCTGAATCTGGCGTCTATACTGTTACATGTTTATGCTCTAGTTTCCTCATTTCTCTAGCATCCATAATTTGTGGTTGTCAATTGGGGTGAATGTTTGAGCTTCTGTTATATTTATATGGTGTAGCTCTGACATCTCTTTTATTGTCAATGGTTCTCAGATCTTGGATTTGGCAGTGGCAAGTCAAAATCCCTATATGGGAGAGATGGTCATCTAGGCATCACGCTGGTTAAGTTTAACGCCGACCAGTCAGGTCTGAAGGATGCAACGCGCCTGGCAGAGTACTTTGAGAGGGACAACCATGGGCGCAGAAGTTGGTCTCGCGTAGAATCCTCGATGACAACAGGGAGGGGTGATGATAAGAATCCAAACCTTGTAAAGGTGGATGAGAGAACAGGGGAAAGGACGAGGATCTTGTACGGCTATCTCGGAACAGCTGCTGATTTGGACAAGGTTGATTTTGATACGAGGAAGAAAGCCGTGATTGAGAGCATGAGCGAACACAGATCATTCAGATAGAAATGATCCCTTCAGGGGTTGTGTGGTTCGAAGCTTCGCCTATATTGTAATCTGATAGCAAAAGGATTCTCATATTTATGGCTCTAAAGGGTAATTGCGGCACTATCTCTATAGAGAAACTGAATTTCCTTACCAATTAACCTTGTGGTATTTGTATGACTAAGAATCACTAGAATTGTGAGCAAATGTTTTCAAGTTATTATTAGGGGCAATTCCATGTCAGTATAGTACCCCAACTTTGACCCATTTCGAATTCAGTACCCTAAGTTTGAAAAGTTTTTTGTCGGTACCCGAAGTTCAATTAGTTGCAGATAAGTACCTAAGGGGGTTAAATCTAACAGAATTGGTATGTAAAAAGACCAAAATGCCCCTCGATGTTTAAATTATTGAAGTATAATTATTGATAAATGTGAAAAAACTATTTTACCCTCACTTAAATGATAAGCAAATCTTATGCTCAAAGGGTATATTAGTCTTTTCAAGTAATAAATTAAATAAAAATAAAAGACTTGTGAAATGACTAAAATGCCCTCAACTATTCATCAAATTTTCAAGCAATTGCTATCAAAGCTTCAATTCCCCATCAAAACTTTCGACTCCTTTTTTCCCTCAAGTTTGGACAAGAAAAGTGGAGGGAATTGAATTCATTCTCTACTTTTTTTCCTTATCCAATCAGCATGGCTAATATAATCTCTTGAGAAAGTTGTTTTAGAGCTTTATTTAATCCCCTCAATTACCATATCTTCACTTGTTCAACCCACAAAATCCAACCATAATCTGAAACGAGCAGGTGACCCAAAAACCCATAAAATCATTTACCAACAACAAATAAGGATTCAATTTAAAATTAGTTAAGTTTCACATTTTTGTCAAATCCCATATATGGAAACCCAAGACGAGAGCTCCCAGGTTGCGGGCGTGGACGCGTCGTCGAAGGCGGAGAGGTTGAGGTGGTTCCGGCCACCGCCGGTGTGGCAGACGGAGAGCTGGTCGGGAGGATGAAGTCGTCGCGCCTGACGACGCGGTGGACGGCGACGGAGAACGCGAAACTCGTCCCACCAGATCTGCTCCATCGTCGTCCGAGAACAGAGGAGATCGATCTGCTCTGTCGTCCAGAGCAGAGCTCCGTCGTCTTCTAGAGCCGAGCTCCGTCGTCGTCCAGAGCCGGGCTTAGAGGAGGCTCTAAGCCACCGGATCTCATGGCGCCGAGCTCCATCAAATCTCCTCGCCCCAAGCTCTCTTAGATTCACAGCTCCGACGCCATATCCGAACTGGGTCGTCGCTCGCCTTCTCCAGAACTGGTCTCGCCGGAGTGGATTTAGTAGGACTAGATGTGGTGTTGCAAAGAAGAGGCTAGAGAAAGAGGAGAGTGTGTACGGTGGATATTTAGGTTTAAAGAAAAGGGGTAGAATAGGAATTTCACAGGTTATTTTTAAAGTTTTAATTCTTTTATTTGTATACTTTAAAAGACCATATTACCCTCAATTCATTGGTTAAATTGATTACTCAATTAGGGGTAAAAAGGTAATTTCATAATTATACAAAAAATTATATAAGATTGAAAATTATATACGGAGGGGCATATTGGTCTTTTTGCATATCAATTCTGTTAGATTTAACCCCGTTAGGTATTTATCTGCAATTAATTAAACTTTGGGTACCGTCAAAAAAAATTTCAAACTTAGGATACTGAATTCGAAATGAGTCAAAGTTGAGGTACTGACATGAAATTACCCCTTATTATTATGTCTGAATGCGAAGACAAATATTGCCGGTAGAAACCACAATCATGATATAATCTCGTGCCACTGAAGTTAATCAAATCTGTTTAGGAACTGTGGAAAAATAATTGCCCAAATTCAAAGACGTACTAGATCTAGGACCCAAAGCTAGAGTCAAATGTTTTACTCCTTTCAACCATCTGTATTGGAAAGTTGGTATATTTTTAACTTAAACAAGTTAAAAATAGGTTTTGCACTTGTTACGACGTGTTTTACAACTAACTAGACATATTATAAAAAATTTACTTTTAACTCACTTTATGGTTGATTTGTTATAGTTTGCTCTAATACCGTTGGACTTTGAACGATTTTTTTGTTTATAAAAGATAAAAGATACCCCTAAATAATAATTATATATACATATATTTTAAATGCAGCTCATCTTCTTCGTTGAGCTCGCAAGAGTTTTGGTGCCGGATTTTGATTCCAGATTTGGAGTACTCTCTCCCCTTCAACTCCGACGCCGATTCACCTATATTTCTGGTGTCGATTCATCAACAATGTGGGTCGATGCCCAAATGAAAAATGTTGGCTTGATGTCGATGCATAAGAGATCTAATTCAACACAAGCCACAAAAAATGAATACATCTCCATAAATAAGCAACTAAACAATAGAATCCACTAGAAACCCCCAAAAAATTACAGGAAAAATCAGAAATTAAAACAACAAACAGAAAACTCAAATCTAGAAAGTGACAGACAAGATCGGAGAATCATAGTGCCTTGCAGGCGCAGAAAGCAAAGAGCTTGATTTTAACGACCCCACCATCTTCCCCGGACACATCATCCTCTAACTCCATGAAATCAGCTTCAAGAGCCTCTTCCTATACTAGGCTTCTTCATATTGGGTCAAAGGAAGTTGACGCTATACTTCCAGGACTTCTCCGGTAGAATTGATGCCTTCTCCAAACACGACTCAACTATCTTTCTTGAGAAAATAGAGCTGAGAAAATGGTTAAATATGTCGGAAAAAAAACTGGTGAAAAGGAAACTTTTGTTGAGTCATTTAATAGGTTTTATATAGGAGATTTGGCAAGTTCGGGGGACGAGGGGTCCGGAGACCGGGGTTGAGAGGTCTCATGGGGACCTCGATCGATGGATTTCTTTGCTTCTCGGCGGTGAGGTCAAGACTTCATCAGGTGAGGGCCACCGCAAAGGTGGCAAGGGGCTGGTGGCGATTCAATGGGGACCCGGTGCCGTGCTTGGTCTCTACAAGAATCAAAGTCTGCGTAGTTCGCTTGAAGCATCTCTATCGAGATGCACTCTCTACTGGTATCAACACGAACAAGTCTTGATCGAAGATTTGACGAAGATTGATCGACTCAAATAGATCTAATCAACTCGTTGATTAGATCTCTAGAATTTAAGTGAAGGCTAATGTTGCGAATATCACATTAGTGTTTCAAGTAAACCGATGCAACATATATATATATATATAGGCATTTGGATGTAGATATTTTATTCCTGATAAAATCCTACTTAATTGTGAATTTTCAATTCAGAATTTACCCAAAAATTCGTCCTCCTTAATTCCCAATTTCCTTTTCCTATTCAGATTTGAAATCAGAAACTTGAAAGGAAACATCACCGTCCACATGTCCTTTCACTTCTTATCCTAATGGGTTCGTAACCCATATCGCTTCAGGCTTCTTTTTGTGTTTGACCCTGTACGCTCATGAGTCATTGGCAAATGACCCCAAATCCCTATGTGGTACATTCATCATAAGTGTCATCTAGTAATACATTGTGATTCCCCAATGATCATGATGATCGGTGATTCGACTTAACCTTTTCTTGTAACTATCATAATCTCCTTGTCATTACATATCTTGATTGAACATAAGGCATAGAGATGTCACCCTTATTTATTCAATCATGTTCCTTGATCTCGAGATGACTGAGAATGATAACTCCTTATCAATAGTATGACCGTACATTCCTTCTTAGACACACTCATCAAGAGGCATAAAACAAATATCGTTCCTATTAGTTCATGATGGGAAAATCCCTTGACCGTCATTCACATCCCTCATACAATTAGTCGCATAACCAATCATACCCTTTCATTATCCTGTTACGGACAAAGTAGGTGAGCATGTCAAACGATGAAAGTAGTCATATAGGAATCAACGAAGACTCCAAACTCTTAAGGATTCAATGATACTACAACAACTAAGAATGCTCAGGACTGTATCTATAACACATGGCTCAGGTCGGGTCGTCCGATATCATTTTTCTAAATGATATCTATGACCTGACATGGTAACTCTTTACTTATGATCAGTAGAGCGTGATCATCAGTCATCTTCATACTAGTCGCTTTATAAAGCTATTTGACCGGGGACACGTTAAGCATAATTTCAAGCAATGTCTATGGGTTCTACTATCAGTAATGACAAACTCGATGACCTTAGACGAATATTTATGCTTAACTTATTATCATAACACAATGATAATAAAGGTGTCGCTTATTGCTAATAGATGATGTAACGTTTAAACATAAATGTGATTGATATAGGGTACATTTCTTTCAGCTCATTGGGGCAAGGATGTAATTGATGAGGTCGTCGAAGGTCTCTGTCTCGCTGTCGGGAACATTGTCGTCCAAGAAGAGGCTTAGAGTTCCAAAAATCCTCATTGGAAGGAGACGTCATCGAGAGCCAAGGCCTCAGCAGAGACTCGACGGGGGATGAGGATCTAGGGGAGACGGGCTCGCTGGCGGTGGCGATCACGTCGGTTGGAGGCTCCATCCGGGGTCAGGCGGAGTCGACAACCAGAGGGTTTCCTAGAAGTGTTGTGCTGTCGGGGAATGGGTGGCCCTTACGATGGTGGCAACATGACGGGGGACGATCGTCGGTAGAGGTACGGACGATCTCAGGAGCGAAGGGATCTGGAGGAGCCGTCTACGGCGGTTTGTAGCTGGCCAGACTCGGGCAGCAAATGGGAGGAGGCGTGGGAGTTCCGGGAGGACGTGACATCGGCACGATCGACAACACATATGGCGGGACTCATCGGTTCAAGTGGAGGATTATTTTTAACCCAGGTAAGGCTGAATAGTTCAGCCAAGTTTAAGGTTTTCTTCTCTATTTATAAGTAACTTATTCTAACGAAAAATTAGGAAATAAAGTGTTTAGGTCTTGTTTTTTCTTTTTAATTTAGGAATCCCAATTGTAAGAATATGCAAATATATATATATATACACACACACACACATACATATACACATACATGTACTAAGGATTCCCATGGGTTCCAAAGAATTTAATTTCATACAGCGGACTGAGATTAACCATGGGAATCGAAAAAGACAAGATCTTATTGCTAAAATTTCAGCATTCAAAAATTATTTATGGATATGAAATTATACCTTTGAAAATCGATTAAACACAAAGCTATGTGTTTTTCTAGATAGTCCACACAAGCACAACAACTTGATGAGGTTTCTACACACACCCTTGCTAGCGTTGTGTGAAGAATTGAACAAATCAACAATGGAGGTGTGAGGAAAGAGGGTCGGCCAAAGAGAAGAGAGAGAGAATGAGAGTGCCGAAAATCACTTAGGGTTTTTAGAAAAAAATAATTGTGTAATTAATAAAAAATCTGATTTTTTTAATCATCTTTATAATTACACAATAAACCCCTTAAAACCCTTAATTGAACTTAAGCCTCATTCTTAATTAAAACCAAGAATGGGCTTTAAGCCCACATAATTAAAACCCATTTAATTTAGTTCTAATTATATGGTTTAGCTAAAATGGTCCAATCTCTCTAACTTTATTTCTTCAACCATCTGGTTAATAAACCTAGGCCATAAATCAACCGAATCGTTTTCAATTCGACTAAATTGAAAAGCGGATTCCACCAATTACCATCCAAGCTTGTTTGTCACATATTGTACTTAAAGTGTGTGACCCTCTAGGCTCATGACCTGTTGGAAGACTAGTAAAATTACTATTTTACCCTTTCCGTCATAAGTGGCATCTAGAAAGACATTCTGATTACCCAACGTCCGTGATTATCGATTATTCGACTTAACCTGTTATCGTACATGTCACTGTCCTTTTATCAAACCGATATCCAGATTGATCAATAGGCATAGAACCATCATCCTGATTTATCAATCACTGTTTCTTGATATGTGAGATGACTGAAAACTGATACTAAGGTATCACCTGCACGGTCATGCTATTCCTTCAGTCATACTCATCAAGTGGCCTAAACGGATATCTTTCTCATACTGGAGTATGTTGATAAATCCCTAAGACATTTTTTGAGTTCACTAATGCAATTAATAACCAAGCCAATCAAATCCGTTATGGCTACCCTTTTACAGGTAATGTTAGACTAGGTCGAACTCATATATTCATTACACAGTGCACACAAAGACTCCTTGGTCTTAGGATATGATGACAAGCTACGATCTGTGAATATCTCATGACAGTATCTATGTTGCATACTCACAATCGGGTCGTCCGATATCATCGACCCGATGATATCTATGATATAACTCCAGCACATACTTTGCCATGATCAGTAGAGAATGATCACAAGGAGTTGGTCTCATACTGATCGCTTCTTATAGAAGCGTAGATGATCAAGGACTCATCGAATGTAATTCTTTCTAATCTACAATTATATTATAAGTGGTTACACACATAATGACATAGATCAAATCACATTTGATATATTACTACAACACATTAGTAATATAATGCCTTTTATTAGATCGAAGGATGATAAACATTACAATATAGATTAAGAAATTACATTGGACTAGGGCACAATCCTAACAATCTCCCACTTGCCCCTAGTTCGAACCTAAGTTCCAATCTACTCCCATAGACTTCACATGTGCCTCATGCTTAGACTGTGGTAAAGCCTTCGTCAAGGGATCAACTACATTATCATCAGTCGGTACATAAGTAATCTCCGAATCACCATTATCAATATACTCCTGATAATGTGATACTTCCTCTGTATGTGTTTAGTTCTGTTGTGGAATCTGGGCTCTTGAGCTAATGCTATGGCCCTCGTGTTGTCACACAACAAGCTTACCTGATCAGACGCTCGTGACATTACATATAATCCGGTTAGAAAGCTTCTAACCGCTACGGCTTCCTTAGCCGCTTATGTTGCAGCTATGTATTCAGCCTCTGTTGTAGAATCGACAGTTGTGGCTTCCTTGAAGCTCTTCCAGCTGAATGCTCCACCATTTAACACGAACACAAATCCTGCCTGAGATTTGAAATCATCAGGATCTGTCTGAAAACTAGCATCAACATATCCTTTGACTGCTAGTTCTCCATCTTTCCCACCATACATTAGGAATGCGTTCTTAGTTCTCCTCAGATACTTGAGGATACTCTTGACAGCAGTCTAGTGCTCTTGGCGTGGGTTAGATTGATATCTGCTGGCACAACTTAGCGCGAACGAGACGTTCGGTCTCGTGCATATCATGGCATACATGATGGATCCCACAGCCGAAGCATATGGGATCTTAGTCATCCTGCTCAGCTCATCAGGAATACTAGGACTCTGTTGCTTGCTGAGCTTAATGCCATGCCGCATGGGTATGTATCCCTTCTTAGAATCAAGTATTGAGAATCTTCTCAACACCTTATCTATGTAAATGCTATGACTTAGGCCCAATATCCTTTTGGGACGATCTCTGTAGATCTTGATGCCCAGAATGAAAGCAGCATCACCTAAGTCCTTCATCGAGAATTATTTCCCTAACTAAGCTTTAACCTCAAGCAAGGTTGGGATGTCATTCCCGATGATCAATATGTCATCGACATACAACACTAGGAATACAATATTACTCCCACCAGCTTTCTTATATACGCAAGGCTCACTTTTGTTTTTGATAAAGCCGAATTCCCTTACAGCTTCATCACAACGAAGGTTCCAACTCCGTGAAGTTTGCTTCAATCCATAAATGGATCTAAGCAGCTTACAAATCTTTCCGGGATTCTCTGGATCAACAAAACCCTCATGTTGTGTCATATACACATCCTCTTTTAAGTTCCCGTTAAGAAAGGCGGTTTTGACATCCATCTGCTATATCTCATAGTCGTAGTATGCTGCTATGGCTAGAATAATCTGGATAGATTTGACCATAGCTATTGGTGAGAAGGTTTCTTCATAATCAATACCTTCGATTTGGCGATAACCTTTCCCAACCAATCTAGCTTTATAGGTCTGAGGTTTTCCATCCATGTCGGTTTTAAGTTTCTAGACCCATTTACAACCGATGGGTTTTATCCCAGGGGTTTGATCCACCAAGCACCAGACTTGGTTGTCATACATGGATTTCATTTCCTCACTCATGGCGTTCTGCCATTTTTCGGAGTCTGGACTGGCCAAAGCTTATCTGAAGGTTTCTGGATCATCCCGATCCACCAATATCAAGTCATTTCCTTTAGTGGCTAGAAAGCCATATCTAATGAGAATTTGACGAGATCTCTCAGCTCTTCTTGGACCTCTGGAAAATAGGTGTAGGGATTGGCTCTTGATCAACAACCACTTTTGGCTCATGTATTTCTACATCTTGCATAGTAGGTTGTTCCGTATCACCTTGAATTTCTTCTAGATGCACAATACTCCCACTAGCACTATTGGAAATAAATTCCTTTTCCAAAAGTACCCCTCCTCGAGCAACAAAAACTTTGTTCTCGCTGGGTTTGTAGAAATAGTACCCCCTTGTTTCCTTGGGGTACCCCACAAAGACACACTTATCTGATTTGGGTTCGAGCTTATCGCCTAGCAAACGCTTGACATAAGCTTCACATCCCCAAATCTTAAGGAAAGATAATAAGGGTTTCTTCCCGTTCCATACTTCGTATAGCGTGCTTTCCACTGCCTTTGTAGGAGCCCGATTCAAAATGAATGCGGCCGTCTCTAGGGCATAGCCCCAGAAGAAGATAGGGAGGTCTGCCTGACTCATCATTGACCGAACCATGTCAAGCAAGGTCCAATTTCTCCATTCAGATACACAATTAATCTAAGGTGTTCCTAGTGGAGTCAATTTAGAGAGGATCCCACACTCCTTTAAATGACTGTGAAACTCTTGGTTCAAGTACTCACCGCCTCGATCATATCGAAGCTCTTTTGTACTTTTCCCAAGCTAGTTTTGTGCTTCGTTCTGGAACTCTTTGAACTTGTCAAAATTTTCCGATTTATGTCTCATAAGATAGACATACCCATATCTACTGAAGTCATCAGTAAATGTAACGAAGTAGTGAAAACCCCTTATGGCCTAAGTGCTCATAGGGCCACACACATTGAAATGTATGAGACCTAATAAGTCACTAGTCCATTCACCTAAACCGGCGAAAGGTGCCTTTGTCATCTTGCCCATAAGGCATGAGTCGCATCTCTCAATCGAAGTGAATTCAAACAGACTTAGAAGTCCACACTTGTGAAGTGTTGAGATGCGTTTCTGGCCTATGTGGCCTAAACGGCAGTGCCATATCACAATCTGGTTTAAATCATCAGATTTAAGCCTTTTATTACTTATATTATAGATTGAGCTTGTGTCGGTGTTTTAAATATTAAGAATATATAAACCACCAACCAACGATGCATTGCAATAAAAAAATCATTCTTGAAAATATTGAATACTCCATTATTAATTGGGAAAAACAATATCCTTCCTTGTCAAGCAAGGAAACAGAAATAATATTTTTGTGAAACGTAGGTACACAATGCACATTGTTTAATAATAAAACTAGCCCACTGGGAAAACTGAGACTAATGTTTCCTACTGCAATTGTTGAGACTTGATTGCCATCACCAACTCGTAGGTCCGCCTCGCCCCTGCCCACATCTCTTCTACTTCCCAGAGCCTGCACATTAACACAAATGTGAAATTCTGCACCGGTATCAAGTACCCATGAATCTGAAGTAGATAAACTGAGATTGAGCTCAATAACATATATACCTGATCCTGAAGATGTGGAAGCTCCACTCTTCCTAAGAAACTGCTTGTGTTTCTTGCAATCCTTCTTCCAGTGCCCCTGCCCTTGGCAATGGAAGCAAACGACATGCTTCTTAGGATTCTGAACAACCTTGGGAGCTGCTGGACCCTTAGGTTGTCGAATCTTCCCCATTAGGTGCATAGGGGCCATATCCTTGCCCAGGTTGGCTTTCTTGAAGCTCACTTGCTTATTGACCATAAGAACCTCATTGGACTTGCCCTTGAGATTCTTTTCAGCAGTCACGAGCATACCATGGAGCTCTGTCACAGTCCTGTCCATGTCGTGCATATTGTAATATCCAACGAAATCACGATATGTCTCTGGAAGTGAGTGCAACACAAAGTCTGCAAACATTTACTTATCCACAGCATGACCGAGTCTGGTCAAGTGTTCCAAAAGACGTTTCATCTTAAGGACATGGGGACTGACAGGAGCTCCAGCCTTCAACTTGCAAGACATCAGTTCATTGAAAGTGTCGTATCTGTCGACACGCGCTTTCTCTTTCAACATTTTCTCGATCTCTCCCATTAAGGCCTTGGGATCATCGGAAATGTTCAAGAACTGCTTCTGCAAATCAGGCACCATACTGCCCATCATAATGCACTGCACGTCGATCCGGTGAAGGATTCCCATGAGTTCCAAAGAATTTATTTTCATGCAGCGGACTGAAATTAACCATGGGAATAGAAAAAGACAAGATCTTATTGCTAAAACTTCAGCATTAAAAAATAATTTATAGATCTGAAATTATACCTTTGAAAATCGATTAAACACAAAACTATGTGTTTCTCTAGGTAGTCCACACAAGCACAACACCTTGATGAGGTTTCTACACACACCCTTGCTAGCATTATGTGAAGAATCGAACAAATAAACAATGGAGGTGTGAGGAGGGAGGGTCGGCCAAAGAGAAGAGAGAGAGAAGTAGAGTGCCGAAAATCACTTAGGGTTTTTAGGAAAAAATAATTGTGTAATTAATAAAAAATCTGATTTTTAAAACTTCTTTATAATTACATAGTAAACCCCTTAAAAGCCTTAATTGCTTTTTTATGATTAAGAGGTCCAAAATGGGGTGTATGACTAGGATTGTGTAAGCTTTTTTGAGCCCTAGTCCAATTGTATTATTTTGTAAATGTCTGTATATATTAATCATCGTTTGCAATATATAAAATCGACATTATATCACTTATGTATTGAAGTAATAGGTTAAGTCTGATATGATATATGACCATCAAAGTAGTAGAACCATATATCTGTACGGATCACACTTAACGGGTCCCTGGTCAAATATGCTTCAATGAAGCGACCAAGTATTAGGATGATTCTTTATGGTATAGTTCTATTTACCATTGGGAGGGTTCCCAAAATCAGATCATAGATATCACTCGGGTGAGTGATATTGGACGACCCGCACTGAATGGTGTTGCATAGATACAGTCATGAACACATTCAATTGTGGTAGCTTGCCGTTGTATCCTTAGACCAATGAGTCTTTGTGATCGCTATACAGTAACGAACCGCGTTTTACTTGCTCCTAACATTGTCCGTAACAAGACTACCATAACAGACACGATTGGCACGTGGACGGATTGTATGAGTGATACGAAAGGCAGCTAAGGGATTTATCCCTCATACTAGGGTATAAGATAGGTATCTTTTTAGGACACTCGATAGAGATTAACTGAAGGGAGAGCATGGCCATGCCAATGATACGGGTATCAGTATTCAGTAATCTCAAAGATCGAGAAACAGAGATTGATTAAATAAGGATGACGTCTCTATGCCTTATGATGAATTTATATACCGGGCGATAAAGGGATAGCGACATGTACTACATGAGGTTAAATCAAATCATCGATCATCATGCGCGTCGGGTAATCATAACGTCTTACTAGAGGCCACTTATGATAGATCGGGTAAAATGGAATTTTACGCCGATCCGCCGACGATGGCATGAGCCTAAAGGGTCACACACATAGGATATGGATTTTGAGAAAAATAACGAAAGATCGGGAATTCGTTCGACGCGAGGCAAGAAAGGTCGGATAATAATTGGACCCGGCACGGGCCCGCATGGCCGAAGCAATTGGGCTTCGGCGCATGAAGCCCATGGTGGACGGCCCAATAGGTGGCCCACTTGTGGGTCCACACAATCATCCAACATTCTTGACAAGATAGTGATTTGCCAAGGTATAGGCAAGGTTTGGGCAAGGTATGGGCAAGGCATGGGCTAGTCATGGGCTAGGCATGGGCTAGTCATGGGCTAGGCATGGGCTAGGCATGGGCAAGTGGGATTTGGTATGAAAAGACACTTTATGCCATGCTCCCATCAACAAATAATCCATCTAAGACCAAGAGAGAGAGAGCATTATGGCCTAACACTCAAAACACAAAAGAAAAGCTCTCTCCCTCCCTCTTCAGAACTCTTGGCCGAACACCCCCCTATTGGGTCTCATCCATATTTTTCTCTCAAGCTTCACAATATAATATAGTAGGTATGAGTGTGTAAGGGTCATTCAAGATTATCCTATCCGTGTGGACTACTTTGGATTTGAAGATCTCAAACGTTCTTCAAGTTTCGATTCGAACAAACCTAAAGGTAAAAACTTTTGATTTTTTTTTTGACTTGAGATTTAATGGTTTCACGATCTTGGACAGATTTTGGGGTTTTTATATTCTTTCTTCCGTTTCCATGGTGTTCTTGGTAGCCTCAAAGTTCCTACAGTGGTATCAGAGGACGGTTACCCTCTTAAATCTATGTTTGAATCGTTTTCGGTGTTGTTTTGCATGCCTTGTTGCTATAATATGTTTATTTCTTGTATATGGGTTTTATATGCCATAAAAATGAAGTTTTAAACATATTATCAAATCTGGAAATTTTCGTAAAAAATTTGATTTGTCGGGTCCCTAGAAACGGGACTCTCGGGGAGCCAGAAAAGGGGACCGGGCGGGGGCTCTGGCTTGCTGGAGCTGGGCTGTGTCGTGGCCATTAGATGGTCACGGTGACGTGCTCGCCCCACTTCTACCCCGGCAGTGGCCAGCAAGTGGCCGAGGCCGGCGGTGGAGGCCCGACGGGTAGGGTTGCCAAACCCTAGTACGTCGGTGCGTAGGGGCTCGGCCCAAGTGAGTTTCGGCCCACTTGGTTTGCGCCCGGGTTGTTTGTTGCACAATGTTTGATCCTTGGCACAAACCCGCAATCTAATGTTTTGAAAATTTTTAGATTTGATCGGTTTCGATAAACTGATTTTTCGAAAAAGGTCTAGTTTCGATAAACTCGACCGAGCAACTTGGACATGAAAATTAAAACCGGAACTGCATCTTGTTTGACAATATGCTTGTGTGATAACATATTGTGTGATGAGATGATATGCATGGTTCATAGATAACCCAATAGCGTTTATTCTTTATCGCTTTTAAAACAGTCTGCGAACCATTAGATTGTAGCGTGTAAATTATTCTTTTATGCGGGCTACGAACCGCTAGTGATAAAGTGTAATTATTCTTTCATCCGGTCTACGAACCAAGTATTAATTGTAATTAATTACTCAAGTCGAGAAGGATGGAAACCGAGAACGTTGACAATTTTGGAGGACGTCCACGAGCTAGTTGGAGTGGCCCTAAGTGGTGATGACGAGAAGAGCTCATGGAGTCTTCATCTCATAAGAATACTTAGGACTTTAGCTTGGGCTATTTATGCATATTTAACGCTTTAATGCATGCTAGAATTTATTTGAATGATAAATTAAATTGCGAGCATGCTTAGCTTATTTTAGTTTAAGCTATAACCAACATGCAAAGATTAAAACCGGATTAATTGTTTGCATGTTAAAAGCGTTGTGAACCATCGTCACACGGGTTGTGATGGATGTGCTCAAATTTGAAAACGTCTTTGCACGGGTTGTAAATGACGATTTCGAAGAAGATAATGTGAGATAAATTAGAAACGTCATGACACGGGTTGTTGATGACAGTTTCCTAATTATATCGAACATAATTGATTTAAAATCAACCAATCACAAATAATTTTAAGTCAAGTGAGACACCAACCCAAAATCATAAGCTTGTATAGTTCTCCACTTTGTTGATGTCGTGCGCCTTAGCGGAGCATCTTCGAAAGTGCGCTCTATACAAGTTTGCTAAAGTTCTATCTAGATGTCATGTGCCTTAGTGGAGCATCTTTATCGGACTTTGCATACATGATTTGGTTGACTTAACTGCGATTCTTGACCAGGGTCGAGCCAGGGTGTTAGAAAGGGTAGGCCTGTACTATCGTACAGACCCTTGCCAAGAATTACACGGGTTGTAATTGGACCCAATTGCATGGGGTGTAATTGGATGCATGTCCTACCTAAATAAGTGAATCGGAGCGGTGCGCCTTAGCGTACTTCAATTCATGAATCATGGGTCTTGGTTTTAGATTCTATTAATTTAGAATCGAAAGGTTGGAGTTTATTCAGGATCTTCATAAATTTATTCAACTTTCTGATTGAATATACTTTCCTCATGTAGATTAATGGCGAACAATTCAACGAACTCGAACAGTTTGTCGTTGAGGCATATCCTCGAAAAGGGTAAGCTCAACGGAACAAACTATCTGGATTGGGACAGGAACCTACGACTTGTGTTCAAGTTGGAACGCAAGGAATACGTCCTGGACCGGGCTATCCCTGTGCAGCCAGCACTCAACGCCCCAAGGGCCGTTAAGGATGCATACCAAAAGCACCTTAGTGACAATATCGACGTGGCATGTGTGATGTTGGGCGCTATGGAGCCAGAGCTCCAGAAGCAATTTATGGAACTGTCTAAGGACCCTACAACGATGATGTCGCAGGTAGGGGTTATGTTCAAGGAAAAGGCTCGACTCGAAAGATTCGGGATTTTCAAGGAACTCCTCGCCTGCAAAGTGTCAGCAGGTAGTTCTGTAGGTCCACATGTCCTGAAAATGAAGGGACATCTCGACGGCCTAACTCGACTCGGGCTCGGGGTGGAAAAGCATATGGCAGCCGATTTTGTTCTATAATCCCTTCCTCATCCATATGATAGCTTCGTAATGAACTATTGTATGCATGATATAGACAAGACGGTCTCGGAGTTGCATCAAATGCTTGTAACGGTCAAGAAGAACATCAAGGTTACTCATGGCAAGGATGTTCTAATGGTCAGAAAGGGAAATGGCTTCAAAGCTGGAGGTGATAAGGGTAAAGCCCCTAAGCACTTGGCGGGAAAGATGAGACTGCCTTTATTTCCTAGACCTCCTAAAGTTGGGGAGGCGAAGAAGAAAAAGGAAGCAGTTTTCTTCTACTGCCAGCAGCCCGGTCACTGGAAAAGAGACTGCAGGAAGTTTCAGGATGATTAGAAGAAGGGCGGCGGGGCCGCGTCTTCCTCAGGTATTTTCTTTTTAGAGCTAAATCTCTTTGTTTTGGATTCATGGGTATTAGATACCGGGGCTTAATCTCATATCTGTATGAATGTGCAGGTGTTAGAAAATAGAAGAGATTTGGGCAAGAACGAGGTGGACCTAAGAGTTGGGAACAAAGTTCGGGTTGCCGCAACTGCTGTAGGATCCGTTAGACTTGTTTTGCCTAGTGGCCTTTTTCTTGTACTTCTTAATGTATTTTTTGTACCAACTTTCAGCAGAAACTTTATATCCATTTCCTTACTTGATAAGGAAGGATTTTTTTTTGTAATCGAAAATGGCACTTTTAATATAAAACGTGATGACGCACATTATGGAAATGCAAGTACAATTGGTGGTTTGTATGTATTGAATATGGATAGCCCCAATTCAAATCAGCTCTATAACGTTAATACGATAAAGGTTTAAATCCGATAATTTGAACCAAACTCTAATATGGCACTGTCGTCTAGGCCACATAAATGAGAGGCGCGTCTCAGCACTTCACAAGTGTGGACTGTTTTGTCCATTCGAATTCCATTCGATTGAGAGATGCGAGGCTTGTTTGATGGGCAAGATGACTAGAGCGCCCTTCATCGGGAGAGGTGAGAGGGCGGGTGACCTATTGGCCCTAATACACACATATGTGTGCGGACCTATGTGTTCACTTGCCATGAGCGGTTATAGATACTTCATCACTTTTACTGACGATTTAAGTAGATTTGGTTATGTCTATTTAATGAGACATAAGTCTGATGCTTTTGATAAATTCAAAGAGTTCAAGACTGAAGTGCAGAACCAGCTCGGAGAAACTCTTGGGATAAGTATTCTCCACCTCGATCCGAACAAAGTGCTTTTATACTTTACCCGAGCTGGTTCTGCACTTCAGTCTTGAACTCTTTGAATCTATCAAAAGCATTAGACTTATGTCTCATTAAATAGACATAACAAAATCTACTGAAATATGTCCACACACATCTGTGCGTATCAGGGCCAATAGGTCACCCGCCCTCTCACCTCTCCTGATGAAGGGCGCTCTAGTCATCTTGCCCATCAAACAAGCCTCGCATCTCTCAATCGAATGGAATTCGAATGGACTTAACAGTCCGCACTTGTGAAGTGCTGAGACGCGCCTCTCATTTATGTGGCCTAGTCGACAGTGCCAAATTAGAGTCTAGTTCAAATCATCGGATTTAAACCTTTTCTTATTAACGTTAAATATGCACAAATAGTCCAAGCTTAAGTCCTAAGTATTCTATGAGACGAAGGCTCCATGAGCTCTTCTCGTCATCACCACTTAGGGCCACTCCCACTAGCTCGTGGACGTCCTCCAAGATTGTCAACGTTCTCGGTTTCCATCCTTCTCGACTTGAGCAATTAATTACAATTAATACTCGGTTTGTAGACCGGATGAAAGAATAATTACACTTTATCACTAGCGGTTCGCATCCCACATTAAAGAATAAATTACACGCTACCATCTAACGGTTCGCAGACCGTTTTAAAAGCGATAAATAATTAAACGCTATTGGGCTATCTATGCACCATGCATATCATCTCATCACACAATATGTTATTACACAAGCATATTGTCAAACAAGATACATTTCCGGTTTTAATTTTCATGTCCAAGTTGCTCGGCCGGGTTTATCGAAACTAGACCTTTTTGAAAAATTGGTTCATCGAAATCGTTCAAATCTAAAATTTTTCAAAACATTAGATTGCGGGTTTGTCCCACAGATCAGACACCGTGCAACAAACCACCCGGGCCCAAACCAAGTGTTCCGAAACCCACTTGGGCCAAGACCCTACGCACCGACGCACTAGGGTACGTCACCAGGACCATCTAATGGCCACGGTACAGCCCTGCTCCGGCAAGCCAGAGCCCCCGCCCGGTCCCCATTTACCGCTCCCCGAGAGTCCCGTTTTCGTCAACCCGACAAATCCAAGTTTTTTCCAAAAATTCCAGATTTGATAATATGTTTAAAACTTCATTTTCATGGCATATAAAACCCATATACAAGAAATAAACATATTATAGCAACAAGGCATGCAAAATAACACCGAAAACGATTCAAACATAGATTTAAGAGGGTAACCGTCCTCTGATACCACTGTAGGAACTTTAGGGCTATCAAGAACTCATATGGCAGCAGAAGCATTATATATAAACCCCAAGAACTTTTCAAGAACATCAAACCATTAAATCCCAAGCCAAAACCAAAATCACAAGTTTATCTTCGGTTTGAAGAACGCTTCAGATCTTCAACTCTAACCAAGTCCACGCGGATAGGATGATCCCTCAAGGATCCTACACTCCTCTACTTTACTAGAATAGAAGAATGAGCAAGAGAAGGGGAGGAGGAGCTCTCGGCCAAGCTTGAAGAGAGAGAGAAAAGAACACCAACTTGTGATATTTTTGGTGTGTGTTGGTAAGTGTAATGTGAATTGATGTGTGTTGGGTTAAGAGAAGATGATGATGGTCATTGGGTGGCCACCTTTAATCACACTTACCCAACATGGATTAGGTTTAGTGTGTATCTAGTCATCATCCACTTAACCAAAGTTAGTGGAGAAAGAAACCCACCCTTTGCTCCACTATTTGGCCTTGGTTGGGCCGACCACTAGGGCCTCGTGGCATGAAGCCCAATGCTTCGGCCATGAGGCTCCATGCCACGTCCAACTTACCCCCGAACTTATCGTACAAAGTCCGACACGACATTGAGGAGAGCTCTTGGCTGAAATATTGAGGGAAGAGGGAGAGAAACACACAATGTTGTCTTGATATTTTTGGTGCGTGTGTAGGATTTTGGAGCGTTCTAAATCAACGAGATAGCGGAAGCGTTTTACAAATCTACTCCAAACCTTATCCAAGAACATAAACCGTTAAATCCCAAGGCAAAATCTATTCCACAAGATGTTTACCTTTAAGTCTTTGTTGAATCGATAAAGAAGAACTTTCGGATATTCTTCTCTAAAGCAAGTCCACACCAAGGGGATGATCTTGAGGATCCTTCACTTAATTGCCTACTAGAACAATTAAATGAAGAACAAGAGAGCAAGATGGAGGAGAGAGAGGGTGTGGCCGGCCACAAGAGAGAGAGAGAAGAGTTCTTGTGAGTTGTATGATTCTTTGATTAATGAATGAATGTTAGATATTTCAATTCATCATCCAAGTCATAAGCATGGGTCAAAAGTGATTGGTATGGGCTTAAAGGTGCTTTCACCCATACCCCTTAAATCACTCACCTCTTAATCCACAATCACCAACTAAGCATGGTGTTGTGTGGCCCCCACTCATGGACCCACCATGTGGGCCGACCAAGAGGGCTTATTGGGCCCTAAATGGGCCCTTGTTTGGGCCGGCCATGAGACCTCATGGGCCGAGCCCAATGGGCTCGCCCATGTGGTTTCGTGTCGTGTCCAAAAGTTGCCCGACCCGTTTTGTCGTTACTTAACAAACAAAGTCCGACGCGACATTGACGATAAAACTCAGTTTTCTCGATTCGCTAATTATTCTCTCAAACCGAACCCATGGCACAAAACCTCCAGTTTTGTCCAAGTATTGCTCCTCAAGAAACGTTAAGGTTTCCTTGTCTCAAGTTATCTGTCTTGAATGTGTGTGACCCTTCAGGCTCATGCCACCGTTGGCAGATCGGCGCAAAAGATCGCTCTTGCCCGATTCATCATAAGGGGCCTCTAGTAAGACGTTATGATTACCCAAGGTGCATGACGATCAATGATTCGACTTAACCTTGTGCGTACAAGTCACTATCCTATTATATCTAGATATCCCGATTGATCACAATGCATAGAGTCGTCACCCTTGTTTAATCAATCATTGTTACTTGATATGTGAGATGGCTGAGAACTGATAACCCGTATCAGCGGCATGGTCATGCTCTTACTCTCAGTCAGTCTCAATCAAGAGGCCTTTAAGGGATATCTTTCCCATACCGTAGTATGAGGGATAAATCCCTTAGCCGTCTTTCGTGTCACTCATGCAACCCGTTCCGCCACCCAATCATACCCGTTATTGCAATCCTGTTACGGAAAGCGTTATGCGCAAGTTAAAGCCGCACGTACATTGCATAGTGATCACAAAGACTCCTCGGTTTAAGGATATCGTGACAAGCTATCACATTTGAATATGTTCATGGCTTAATCTATGAAAACACTATTCAAAGCGGGTCGTCCGATATCAATCACCTCATGATATATATGATATGATTCCGGGATCCCTCATCCCTATGACAAGTAGAACTACGTAATTAAGAACCATCCTCATACTAGTCGCTTCTATGGAAGCATATTTTGACCAGGGACTCGTTAAGTGTGATATGTACAGATTTATGGTTCTACTACTTTAGTGGTCATAAATCAGATCATGCTTAACATATTACTTCAACACATAAGTAACACAAAGTCGTTTTATATAGACGTTTACAGGCTACTAGCAATTGGATTAGGGCACAAAATGCTATCAATCTCCCACTTGCCCCTAGTTCCAATCTAAGTCCCAGTCTATACCCATTGACCTAACATGTTTATCATGTTTTGCTTGAGGAAGAGCCTTGGTCAAGGGGTCGGCTGTGTTATCATCAGTTGCAACGTAGTGGATCTTCACGTCACCTCTAGCAACAATGTCGCGGATGATGTGATACTTTCTGAGTACATGTTTGGATCTGTCATATGCTCTGGGTTCCTTAGCTTGCGCAATGGCCCCTGTGTTGTCACAATATAAGTCAACTGGGTGAGATGGGTTTTGAATTACACCTAACCCAACCATGAAACTTCTGATCCATACAGCCTCTTTTGCCGCTTCCGATGCAGCAATGTACTCAGCTTCGGTCGTAGAGTCGGCAATGGTGTCCTGCTTCTTGCTTTTCCAGCTGAATGCTCCACCGTTCAACGTAAACACATATCCCAACTGACTCTTAAAGTCATCAGGGTCTGTCTGGAAACTAGCGTCGACATATCCTTTGACAACTAGATCATCATTTCTTCCCCCGTATACAAGAAAAGCGTCTTTGGTTTTTCTCAAATATTTGAGAATCCCCTTGACGGCAATCCAGTGTGCCTCACCGGTTTTTGATTGATGTCTACTGGTACAGCTTAGGGCAAACGAGACATCTGGTCTCGTACATATTATGGCATACATTATGGACCCTATAGCCGAAGCATATGGGATCTCATTCATTCTTGCTAGCTCTGCAGGTGTCTCAGCACACTGCTTCTTGCTAATCTTCATGCCATGACGCATGGGCAGCAATCGTTTCTTTGAATCTTGCATTGAGAATCGTCTCAACACTTTGTCTATGTAGGTGCTTTGACTTAAGCCCAAGACCCGCTTGGCACGGTCTCTATATATCTTGATCCCCAAGATGTTAGAGGCCTCACCTAAGTCCTTCATTGCGAAACATTCACCTAACCAAGTCTTTGTTAAGAGCAAGGTAGGGACGTCGTTTCCAATGAGCAGTATGTCATCAACATAAAGCACCAAGAAGACTACTTTGCTCCCATCTGCCTTTTTATATACGCAAGGTTCATCATTGTTCTTGATGAAGCCAAACTGTTTCACAACTTCATCAAAACGCTGATTCCAACTCCGGGATGCTTGCTTCAAACCATAGATTGATTTGAGCAACTTGCAAATCTTTCCCTTATTCTTTGGATCCTCAAAACCCTCAGGCTGGGACATATAAACGTCCTTAAGTAACCTCCCGTTGAGGAAGGCGGTTTTGACGTCCATTTGCCATATCTCATAGTTATGATACGCTGCTATGGCAAGTAGAATGCGGATAGATTTGACCATAGCCACTGGAGAAGAGGTCTCTTCATAGTCAATTCCGTGGATTTGCCTATAACCTTTTGCTACCAGTCTTGCTTTATAGGGCTGAGGTTTTCCATCCATGTCTATCTTTATTTTAAAGATCCATTTGCACCCAATGACTTTTATGTCAGGGGTTTGTTCCACCAAGTCCCACACTTGATTATCTGACATGGATTGCATTTCTTCCCTCATGGCTTCCAGCCATTTCTCAGAGTCGGTTCTGTCCAAGGCCTCTCGAAAGGTAGCTGGATCATTGTCCACTAATACTAAATCATCACCTCCAGTTACTAGGAAACCGTATCTGACAGGTGCATGGCTTATCCTTTCAGACCGCCTCGGACCGTCCTCATTAACTGTAGCTATTGGTTCTTGCTCAACGACCACTTCTGGCTCTACTTCTTCTAGTGGGTCGTCTAGTGGTTCCCGAGTGACCATCTCATCTAGAATTTCATCAAGATGAACAGCCCTCCCACTGACTGTCCTCCTACTGACTGTCTTGGAAATGAATTCCTTTTCCAAGAATGTCCCACCTCGAGCGACAAAAACTTTATTTTCGCTCGGTTTGTAGAAGTAGTATCCTTTTGTTTCTTTTGGATATCCGACGAAAGTGCGTTTATCTGATCTCGGTTCGAGCTTGGTTGCAAGCAACCGTTTTACATAAGCCTCGCAACCCCAGATTTTGAGGAAGGACAAAACGGGTTCCTTCCCGTACCATTTCTCAAATGATGTCCCTTCCACTGCTTTCGACGGAGCCCTGTTTATTATGAATGCGGCCGTTTGCAGAGCATAACCCTAGAAGGAGATCGGGAGATCAGTGAGACTTAACATCGATCGAACCATATCCAACAATGTCTGATTCCTCCGCTCGGACACATCATTTAGTTACGGTGTTCCTGGCGGAGTCCACTAAGATAGTATTCCACCTTCAGTAAGATGACTAAGAAACTCCTCGGATAAGTATTCTCCACCCCGATCAGAACGGAGTGCCTTGATACTCTTTCCGAGTTGGTTTTCTACTTCAGTCCTAAACTCTTTGAATTTATCAAAAGCTTCGGACTTATGTCTCATGAGATAAACATAACCATATCTACTGAAATCGTCAGTAAATGTGATAAAGTAGCCTAAACCACCTCTGGCTAGTGTACTCATTGGTCCACATACGTCTGAATGTAATAGACCCAATAGATCACCTGCCCTCTCACCTAAACCAGTGAAGGGCTCTCTAGTCATCTTGCCCATTAAACAGGCTTCGCATCTATCAATCGTTTGAAATTCAAATTGACTTAGAAGTCCGCGCTTATGAAGCGTTGAGATGCTTTTCTCATTTATGTGACCTAGACGACAATGCCAGATTAGAGTTTGGTCTAAATCATTAGCTTTAAACCTCTTAGCATTTATATTATAGAACATGTTGGATCTCGAGTTTTTCATATTCAATATGTATAAACCTCCAACAGTGTGAGCATTGCCATAAAACATGTTGTTGCACATAATATTAAAAAAAACCGTTCTTAATATTAAAATAATAACCTTCTTTTTTAAGAAGAGAAATTGAAATAATATTCCTGCTGAAAGCAGATACGCAAAACACATCATGAAGTTCAATTACAAGCCCACTGGGCAAAACAAGGTTAACAGAACCCACGGCAGTTGCGGCAACTCTCACGTTGTTCCCAACTCTTAGGTCCACCTCGCTTTCCCCCATATCTCTTCTACTGTGTAACACCTGCATATCCGCACAGACATGAGACTCAGCTCCAGTGTCTAGTACCCAAGTATTTATCATAGAAAGATATAGCTCTAATGGAATACCTGATGAAGTAGCGGCCCCACCGCCCTTCTTCTCATCCTCCTTCAGCTGCTGACAGTCTTTCTTCCAATGACCAGGCTTTTGACAGTAGAAATAGACCGACTCCTTTGCCTTTTACGGGCATGGAAAGTCTAGGAACAAATGGTCGTCTGATCTTTCCTGCCAGGTGCATTGGGGCTTTACCCTTTCCACCACCAGCTTTGAAGCTGGATCCCTTCTTGACCATAAGAACACTTTTGGGTGAACTGCCCCTTATGCTCTTCTCGGGAGTCACTAGCATGTTGTGCAACTCCGATGCAGTCTTGTCCATGTCATGCATGTGATAGTTCATGACGAACCCACCTTATGCATGAGGAAGGGATTGCAGAATAAAATCCGCAGCCATTTCCTTTTCCATAGACATACCGATACTTGTCATATGGTCGAAATGTCCCTTCATATGTAGGACGTGTGGACCTACGGAGCTGCCTGCTGACATCTTGCAGGCAATGAGTTCTCAGAGAACAGTGTATTTTTCAATACGTACTTTCTCTTTGAACATATCCTTGATCTGTGCAAACATTGCAAACCGATTATGGGATAGCTCCATAAACTGCTTCGGGAGGTCTGCCTCCATGCAGCCCAGCATGACACACGCAACGTCGCTAAGATGTTTCTGGTACGCATCCTTAACGACCCTCGTTGCGTCGGCAGCTGGCTCCACCTGGATAGCACTATACCATAAAGAATCATCCTCATACTTGGTCGCTTCGTTGAAGCATATTTGAACAGGGACTCGTTAAGTGTGATCCGTACAGATATATGGTTCTACTACTTTGGTGGTCATATATCAAATCAGACTTATAATATTACTTCAATACATAAGTAATATAATGCCGATTTTATATATTGAAAACGATGAATAATATATACAAACAGTTACAGACTAATACAATTGGACTAGGGCACAAAAAAGCTTACACAATATAAGCCCTAGTCTATACCCATGGACCTCAAATGCTCTTCATGCTTAGGTTGAGGAAGAGTTTTGGTCAAAGGGTCGGTTGTGTTATCATCAGATGCAATGTAAGTGATCTTCACATCACCTCTATCAATTATCTCTCGTATGAGGTGATATTTCCTGAGTACATGTTTAGATCTGTTATGTGCTTTGGCTTTTTGCTTTGCGTAATGATCCCTGTGTTGTCACAAAATAAGCTCACTAGGTTAGATGAGTTTGGAATTACACCTAATCCAACCATGAAGCTCTTGATCCACACAGCCTCTTTTGCTGCTTCCGAGGCAGCAATGTACTCAGCCTCCGTTGTATAGTCGGCAATGGTGTCCTGCTTTCACTCTCTTCAAATGTACTCAGCCTCCGTTGTATAGTCGGCAATTGTTTCAATAAACTAAATATGAGTTTTCTCTAAAGAACATGTTTTAGCTTTAATTTCATACTAAAAATTGTTTCATTAATCTAAAAATAAGTTTTCGGAGTCATAGATTGGGATTGGTATTTCGTCCCTAATAGCCCTGTGTGCGTAAGTCCCAGAGTTGATGCAGCTTTTATTGGGTTTCTTTTGGTATTGTTTTGTTAAAAACAGTTTTGGGATTATTTCGAATTGTAGGAACTTTGGGGCTATCAAGAACTCATATGGCAGCGGAAGCAATATATATTAACCCCAAGAACTGTCCAAGAAGATCAAACCATTAAATCCTAAGGCAAAAACAAAAATCACAAGTTTACCTTCGGTTTGTTCGAATCGGTTTGAAGAACACTTCGGATCTTCAACTCCAGCCAAGTCCATGAGGATAGGATGATCCCTTGAGGATCCTACACTCCTCTACTTTACTAGAATAGAGAAATGAGCAAGAGAGAGCAAGAGAGGGGGAAGGATGAGTCTCGGCCAACACTTGAAGAGAGAGAGAAAAGAACACCAACTTGTTGTGATATTTTTGGTGTGTGTTGGTATATGTAATATGAATTGATATGTCTTGGTTTAAGAGAAGATGATGATGGTCATTGGGTGGTCACCTTTAATCACACTTACCGAACATGGATTATGCTTAGTGTGTATCTAGTCATCATCCACTTAACCAAAGTTAGTGGAGAAAGGCTGAAAGGGATTCTCATGGGTTCCAAACAATAATTTCATGCAGCGGAGCTTAATCGAACCATGGGAATCGAATGAGAACTTGAATCTTAATGAAAAATTCATCATGTTATAAACTTTTATAATCTGAAAATTTTACCTTGTTAATCGATTAAAAACACAAAGTTGTGTTTCTCTATCGAGTCCACACAAGCACAATAACCACCGTCGGTTTTCTCTCACACACTTGCTAATGGATGTAAGAAGAAATGAACAAAAAAAGCTATGGAGGAATGCTTGAGAGGGTCGGCCATGAAGGGGGGAATTGGGAGAAGAAATGCCAAAATTATGAGCAAAAATTATGGAATGAAATATTGTGTAATTATAACAATTTATCACAAAAAATATGATTTTGAATTTTAAATAAATAATTACACAACTTACCTATTTAAACTCATAATTGCACTCCTGCCCCATTCATGAATTAAAACCCTAAATGGGCTTCAAGCCCATTTAACTAAATCCAAATTAAAACCCATATAATTGAGTTCTAATTATGGTTTAGCTAAACCGGTTCAAATTCCCCAACTCGATTCCTTCAACCGTCTGGTTAAAAACCTAGGCAAGAAATCAACCGAATCGTTTTCAATTTGACTAAACTGAAAACCAGATTCTCCCAATTTCCATCCATACTTATTTGTCGCATATTGTACTTAATGTGTGTGACCCTCTAGGCTCACGACCCGTTGGCAGACTGGTAAAATTACTATTTTACCCTTTCCATCATAAGTGGTCTCTAGCAAGACATTATGATTACCCAACGTTCGTGATTATCGATTATTCGACTTAACCTGTTATCGTACATGTCACTGTCCTTTTATCAAACCAATAGCCAGATTGATCAATAGGCATAGAATCGTCATCCTAATTTATCAATCATTGTTTCTTGATATCTGAGATGACTGAAAACTGATACTAAGGTATCACCTGCACGGCCGTGCTATTCCTTCAGTTATACTCATCAAGTGGCCTAAACATATATCTTTCTCATACCGGAGTATGAGTGATAAATCCCTCAGACGTCTTTCGAGTTCACCAATGTAATTCATAATCAAGCCAATCACAGCCGTTATGGCTACCCTTTTACAGGTAACGTTAGACTAGGTCAAACTTGGAGATTCATTAAACAGTGCGCACAAAGGCTCATTGGTCTTAGAATATAATGACAAGCTACGATCTGTGGGTATCTCATGACGGTATCTATGTTGCATACTCACAATCGGGTTGTCCGATATCAACGACCTGATGATATCTATGATATAACTCAGGCACATACTTTTCCATGATCAGTAGAGCGTGATCAGAAGGAGTTGGTCTCATACTGATCGCTTCATAAAGAAGCTTAGCTTATCAGTGACTTATCAAATGTAATTCTTTCTGATTTGCAGTTCTACTATTAATGGTTACACACATAATGACATAGATCAAATTACATTCGATATATTACTACAATAGATTAGTAATATATGTCGATTTATTTATTCGGAAAGATTATAAAACATTACATCTGTAGATCACTTTTATATTGGACTGGGGCATAACTCTAACAGGACCCACCCTTTGGTCCACTATTGGGCCGGCCACTAGGGCTTCGTGGCACGAAGCCCAATGCTTTGGCCATGAGGTCCCGTGCCGCGTCCAACTTACCCCCGTACTTATCATACAAAGTCCGACGCAACATCGACAAAAGACTTAGTCTTTCTCGATTCGCGTGTCACGTCCAATTACACATATCCGTGGCCCAAAACGTCCATTTTTGCCCGTGCCTCTCTCTCGAGTGTCTCCGACTTTTCCTTGTCTCTCATAATCCATATCCTATGTGTGTGACCCTCTTGGCTCATGCCGACGTCGGCGGATCGGCATAAAATACCATTTTACCCGATCCATCATAAGTGGCCTCTAGTAAGACATTATGATAACCCGACGCGCATGATGATCGATGATTCGATTCAACCTCATGTAGTACATGTCGCCATCCCTTTATCGCCCGGTATCTAGATTGATCATAAG
The DNA here is from genome assembly GCA_963920655.1 of Geranium rotundifolium. Taxonomy (NCBI): domain Eukaryota; kingdom Viridiplantae; phylum Streptophyta; class Magnoliopsida; order Geraniales; family Geraniaceae; genus Geranium; species Geranium rotundifolium. The sequence goes on from OY987312.1 coordinate 22,670,328, forward strand.
GCATAGAGACGTCACCCTTATTTAATTAATCTCTGTTTCACGATCTATAAGATTACTGAATACTGATACCCCGTATCGTTGGCATTGCCATGCTCTCCCTTCAGTTAATCTCTATCGAGTAGCCTAAACAGATACCTATCTCATACCGTAGTTTGAGGAATAAATCCCTTGGCCGCCTTTCGTATCACTCATACAATCCGTCCCCGTGCCAATCTTGTCCGTTATGGTAGTCTTGTTACGGACAAAGTTAGGAGCAAGTCAAACGCGGTTCTTTACTGTATAGCGATCACAAAGACTCCTTGGTCTAAGAATACTCCGACAAGCTACCACAATTGAATGTGTTCATGACTGTATCTATGCAACACCATTCAGTGCGGGTCGTCCAATATCACTCACCCGAGTGATATCTATGATCTGATTCCGGGATCCCACCTAATGGCAAATAGAACTATACCATAAAGAATCATCATTATATTTGATCGCTTCATTGAATCATATTTAACCAGGGACCTGTTAAGTGTGATCCGTACAGATATATGGTTCTACTACTTTGGTGGACATATATTAGATCAGACTTAACCCATTACTTCAACACATAAGTAATATAATGCCGATTTTATATACTGCAAACAATGATTAATATATACAGACATTTACAGACTAATACAATTAGACTAGGGCACAAAAAAGCTGACACGAATCTGTATGGAATTTCATGTATACATGTATGTATACATGTATACATACACGCATGTATGTATATATATATATATATGGTCAGCGAGAATCAAACCCTTTTGTTAGAATGTGAGAATTGACTTTAGTTCTCAACAGAATGTTTCCTTATATATATAACCATTTCCTTTTTCTAATTATATTCTTAAAATGTGTAGAGGTATTTTAGGATCTAGTTGGAATTGGGTACGCGCTAGTGTGTCATAAGCTTGTAACTTTGCGGAAGCATACAAGGAGATTCGTGTATCTGAATCAGGTGATTCTCGTTGTTATGAGTGCATCGCGGTACTCTATGTAAATTTTTGTGAGTGTCCCTCGAAATACTTGTATGTTTATTTTTCGAGTTAGCCCGGGATCGACTTCAAATCAGTCGTTGGATTACCGATATAGAGTACTTGTGGCTAATGAGAGTTCAATCTATGACTATGCTCAAGCCAAATCTTTTTGCAATTACCTCGATTTCACCCCGTTTTTGTGATGTTTAGCCTATTTTAGGTACTATTATACACACTAAGGGTTTATAATTAAATTGCCGGAAAACATATCATTTCGAGACATTATGAAGCAAAAGGAGCTCGAGAGAAGACCCGAGATTAAGCCGAGATGATTAGGAGCAAAATGGAGCAGCATAGGAAACCCATGTCAGCAAGAGTCACGACACGCTCTTGTGACTGACTGAGTTGTGAATCAAGACAGTCGAGGAAGAGAGTCTGTAGGAGAAGAAAGTTACGACAACACAAGTCACGACACCCTGTCGTGACTCGAAGAGTCGTGAGAAACAAGACATCAACTGCAAAGTTTTAGGTTTGGAGTAGATCCCAGTCACAATACCCTGTCGTGACATTAGAGTCGTGAAATGCAGGACCTGAATAGTCTATTGGATCTAAGGAGAGTCACTACACCCTGTTGTGACATTACCTATCGTTAGCTGACGTGGAGCAGTTATATGAATTGAATTAAAGTCATAAAACCTACCTCACGCCACTTTCTCATGAATCCCTGTCGTTACATACCCATAGCTGGCTACGAGATTCCAGGATTAGGAGTCACAAAAATCTATTGTGACTCACCCTGTCATGACTCGCACACAGAACATCAGATTTTCTGTAGAAGTTGTGAAATGTCTTCACTGCCATGGGTTTGTGTAGGAGTATTTAAAGGGTTGAGGGTATCAAATTTAGGGAGAGCCACAATCGTTAAAGTACTAAATTAGATTGTAGAGAGACAAGCTCTTGGTTCTAGAGAGAGAAGAAGAAGAAGAAGAAGAAGAAGAAGAAGAAGAAGAAATAGGATCAAGCAATAGTGTTTGTAATATCAATCCTTCTTTAGTTGTAACTATATCCATCCTTTGATTCAGTCATAGTTCATAATTCTAAAGGTGTATATCCATAAACTGATTTAGATTGTTGATTTGTTGTTAATGAAAAGTAATTGATTGCTTTGGGCTTTAATTCCTTGTTTGAGCATTAGAGAATTGGTGGAATTACCAATCTATGTTGGTTAGATAATTATTGAGATAGCCAATTTAGGAATTGATTGAATCTATTAGTTATTGTCGATTTGAATTGTGATATAGTTTAGATGATAAGCATGATGAATTTGATGGTATATAGCATGTTAGATTTGAGTATAAGTAGCTAATTTTGAGATTGTGGATGGATTGAAGGGAAATCATGAAGGGTTTGGCTGATTAAGGTGTTAATTAATGAAGTTTTGGGTAGTACAGGGGGTCAGGACTCTCATTATAGTTGGAAATTAATCAATATCATGTCTAAACAAGTTTTATTCATTTGAGACTAATTTGTTATTCCATGGAGGACGGGTCGGTACCTACATTGGCGAAATATCCAATGAATTAGTTTTACATCTAAAGGGTCCCAACTCGGAAGATAGAGATGTCATATTACTTTAAAATCCTGGAAATCGATTTAATATTGATTTATAACGATTTGAGTGTTAAATCGATGATTCGAACCTTTTATGGTCTGTGGTAAATTTGGTATAACGAGTTTACTATTGTTAAGATTATGATAAGTTTTGAGTCCCAACACTTGATTTACACCAATTTAAAATAAACTCCATTAAGAATTAATTAAACACCTAATTAGCTAGCCAAACCCCGAAGTAAATTCCCTGATCTGCGTTCGTGAAGTAGTATATTTGGTTGTTTGCTTGTTAATTTTATTTACTAGCGTGCTTGACATATCGTAGAGTAGTTAATCTTGAATTTGCATGTTAACATACCCATTTTTCATTCTCCAAGCCCAGCACAGGATTTTGTGCCACCTCAAATCCTTGTGGGATCAACAACCCGTAATTACCGTAAGGTCTTTCCACACTTTCATCACTTTGACCAGTACACTAACGTGTGCACTGATGAGCAGTCGGCATCACCAGTGGCTGTCAAATCAACCTTGCTCTGATACCACTTGTCACACACTGAGAGAGTTATATTAAGATCTTAGGAGCGTGCGGCGTTTGGGCGAGACATATTGACCACGCTCGTGTCCAAACTAGCCTTTCAATGGTTAAAAAAGTATATAAAGTAAGCGAAGAATTTGAATGTTAGGGTGCTTATATCGTACAAGCAAGCAAACGAAAAATAAGTGAGGCGATTTGGTGTTTAAGGACCGGAGATCAGGGGGCAATCGTCCCTCCTCATGAGGTACCGATCGATAATTTTATTTGTTGGAGAATTTCTTCCGGCGACCAATCGGTCGTGAACTAATGTCGAGGCTTCTCTGTACTCCAAAAGATAAGAATTACAATTTCCTACACCCCTATGTATGCTACTTTACAGAGGAGTTCTCTAAATACAACTCTAGAAAATTAAAGGAATAATATCTAGAAAACCATATAATATAGGGAGAGAATATTCTCTTGAATCTTGAGCGCCAAGAAAGGCGAATTTAGTCTTGATCTATATGTAGTGCGTCCAGCTGAATAAGTTAAGTCTCTTAGTGGATAGAGAGTGATGAGGTGGCATTGTTTGCCCAAGAAGCAAGGTCGTGCGTGCCCATCTCTTGCGGGTCAGCATTGTGGGGCTTTGAGTGCTCCTTCTTCTAGGGCGGTCTTGGCTACTCTAGAGGGCCGTCCCGTCGTCGTTGGCCTGTCGGGCTTTAGACGTCGGGGTGCTTCGGTTAGGTTGAAGCGAGGAGTGCGTCGGCGTGTGTGGTTGGGGCTTCGTCGGGGTTCATCATATGGCAAAGGTTGTGCGCTCGTGCGTCGGGCGAGATCAAGGTGACCGGGGCAGCGAGGTTGATGTGTGAACCTCGCTCGTCGAGGGTTTCAAACGAATAATGATGAAATCGTTCTCGACCCAGGAAAGGGGAAAGGGTGCAATGAACTTGGGCGAAGTTTGTGGGTCAATTACGGGAGAGTTTTGTGAAAAATATCTAGGGTGTGACAATATGGGCACATATATTTTTTCCTAAACTCTTTACAAGAATGATGGAGATTCAACATTAACATTGGTTTTTGATGGTCGGACCACTAATTTTCCTTGTGAACAAATAGTACAACTTATTTCATTGAACAGAAAAATCTTCTGGTTTTTCAGCGAATGTCCACATGATTTTCATTAATCATACACATTATCTTTAACATTGTATGACCAAGACGATTACGACAAAATATAAAATAATTTGGATTAGAGAACTTCTAGTTCAATACTACATAAGCCTCAACTGTTCTCATAGTTGTACAATCCAACCTAGATGATAGAACATGCAATTTTTTCAATACACGCTTTTCACCACAATCATTTGATGTGATACAAAGAAAATCAGTTTCATTCACTTGTGGCCTGCATATGATATCCATGACTGCGGATATCCTTAAAGTTAAGTAAATTTTATCTAGGTATACTATCATAATTATGAATTATAACCGAGTGTCATATATTAACAAATTAGAAGCTCTTCCGGAGAATTCTATATTATTTGCAGAACCCATAATAGTATGAACATTTACCTCAACCAAGATTAGAAAATAAAAATATTTCGTTTCTTTAAAGATTGAATGTGTGGTGACAGTATCTACAATACACATACCATTACTGTTTTTGTCAACCGATGATTCGATTATAAAATTCATATCTTTTCATAAAATAAAAAGACAACATTATATTACAATCATTTAAAAGGATTACATAATACAAGAACATAATATATTACAATCCCATGATTAGTCAACAAAATTTCATGCTATGTTATCGGAAATCAAGTTTCCTATATTTCTATCGTCCTTTACAAAGAAGTCGGAGACATTCAAATTAGTCCAATTTGCAGTATCCAAGTTATCCATAAAGTTTGTCTTTACGACCTTCTCTTTTCCCTTAATTGATGCTTGACACAAGACCACCAAATGCTTATGAGTACGACATGTATGTGCCCAATGTTCTTTTAAACCACACCTAAAACATTCATGTTCACTACTTTTGGGAGTCTGTGTCTGTGGGCCTTTTCCTATTATCACGCCTCTCAAATTTGTTCAACTTCTGGTGGAACATTTTGTCATTTCTCTCACGAGGATGAAAATTATTGCGCACACGGCCACGACCACGACTCGGGCCTTGGCCTCTCCTAAAAGGAGGATAACCATCATAATTTGTCACATTCACTTCAGGGAATGGTGAACTGCTAACGGGGCGAGTTTGATAATTTTCATCAACAACTCATTATTTTGTTCCACAATCAATAAACACCCGATCAAGTTTGTGGACTTTTCCAATTTTAGCTGATATAGCGGCTGCAAGAGCATATTAGATGGGTGAAGCGTGGAGAATGTTTTCTCAAACATCAGTTCTATTGTCTCCACACATACGGAGCATGGATACAATTCTAAATACAACAAAATTGTATTAATTTATGGTCTTGAAATCTTGTAGTCTAAGATTAGACTACTCATGCGATGCCTGAAGTAAGACAATAGAATTCATGTGCTCAAATATTTATTTCAACCTCTTCCATAGATCAAGTGGATCTTGAATATCCAAATATTCGCCTCGCATACCAGAATCAATATGACGACGTGTGAAAATAATGGTATTTTCTTTATTCTGCAAGGACTCTTAGTTATTGTCTACAAAAACTTCTCCAAGATTCATACATATTAGGTGGAGAGTAGTTTCTAGTGGTCATTCAAAATAATTTTTCCCATCGAGTTCGAGGGCTACATATTGACATTTCACCAAGTTCGACATCCTGAATATTTAAACGTAGTAACACAATTAAAATATGCCCGGAATATTCATCCTAAATATGAAATATTTTGTGGTATTTAGAACTCCTGCTCTAACTTTTAAAACCTCAAGATTTAGCCTCAGTATCTCATAGCCACACCCAATTATGACCAAATTCCACTTAGCTATCCCATATTCAAAAGTGGACACCTAACACACTTAGAAATTCAAATGGACAGTTATTTAGAACCGTTAAAAATTTGGATGGAATATGTTAAATTTTGAAAGTTTAAAAATGAAAATGCCCTTAGTCTGACTTCAAATTTTCAAAACATGCCATTGTTTTGATTTTGTATGTTTCTCCGATCAACCATGGCTTAAGCTTCATCGGCCGACCTCACCCACCTCGCCATTGACCGCTGACTCGCCAGGGTCTTGACCTCATGGCATTTTTAATTTTCTTTTGTTCCATATCAGTAATATAGATTTTAGGACTTCCCAGATTTAAAACTTCTACAGGTTCCGAAAGAGAGAAAGTTAACTCTTCATTCCAAATAGAATTGAGGCAACTGTTAATAACCTTATTCTTGGCAACGTTTATCGAACACCAGATAGAAGTATAACAGTATAACATAAATCCAACGAAGGAAAAAGTGGCAACATTAGATGTTCAATCATGGGTGCATCTTCAGCAACGACCCCGGCGAGCCTCCGGTCAGTGGCGAGGCCAGCTGGCGAAGTGTGCCAGATGGTCGGAGACGAGCCCGGCGAAACTTGAGCCATGGTTGATCGGAGAAACACCCAAAATCCAAACAATAACATGTTTTGAAAATTAGAAGTCAAACCAAGGGCACTTTGTCTTTTCACTTTAAAATTTCACAGATTCCACCTAAATTTTTAACGGTTCTAACTAACTGTCTGTTTTAAATTTTCGAGTGTGCTAGATGTCCACTTTTAAATATGAAGATAACTAAGTGAAATTTAGGGGGTGTATTCAATTAGAATTTTGAATGACTTTTAAAAGTCCATAGATTCTTAAAAGTCCATGGACTCTTTCAAGTTTATAAAGAGTCTGGTGGATTTTAATGGATAGATTTTGCATGACCTTTCTGAAGGATTTTCATGGGTTCCAAAAAATAATTTCATGCAGCGGACTAAAATTAACCATGAAAATCGATGTTTGAAGATCTTATTGTGAATAAAAATCAGCCTGCAAAATTATATTATAGATATGAATTTTTACCTTGCAAATCGACAAAACACTGTGTAGAATTGAGCAAGAACAACAATCGAGGTTGAGAGTGGGAGGGTAGGCCAAAAGAGAGGAAAGAGAGTGTGTTGGCCACAAATATTAGGGTTTTTAGGGAATAAAATCGTGTGATTAAAATCAAATTTTTTAATCATTATTAAAATCACAAAATAAACCCCTTAAAACCCTCATTTTCACTTAAGCCTCATTCTTAATTAAAACCAAGAATGAGATTTAAGCCCACTTAGCTAAACCTAATTAAAACCCATTTAAATTGAGTTCTAATTATATGGTTTATCTAAACCGGTCCAATCTCTCTAATTTGATTTCTTTAATCGTCTGGTTAATAAACCTAGACCAGAAATCAACCGAATCGTTTTCAATTTGACTAAATTGAAAAGCGGATTCTCCCAATTACCATCCAAGCTTGTTTTGCTACACACTGTACTTAAAGTGTGTGACCCTCTAGGCTCACGACCCGTTGGCAGACTGGTAAAATTACTATTTTACCCTTTCCATAATATGTAGCCTCTAGCAAGACATTATGATTACCCAACGTCCGTGATTATCGAGGATTAGACTTAACCTATTATCGTACATGTCATTGTCCTTTTATCAAACCAATATCTAGATTGATCAATAGACATAGAACCATCATCCTAATTTATCAATCACTGTTTCTTGATATATGAGATGACTGAAAACTGATACAAAGGTATCACCTGCATGGCCATGCCATTCCTTCAGTCATACTCATCAAGTGGCCTAAACGGATATGTTTCTCTTACCGGAGTATGAGTGATAAATCCCTTTGTCATCTGTGTAACTAACCCTTTGTTTTCTTTAAGGCGTATACGATCGAAATGAGGCATATAGCCGTCATTCTCATCGATTCGATCGAGTTTCTTAATCTTGAGATGACTGAGATGTAACTGGTGCGCCCGCTCACTTCCTCAGTCATGCTCATCAAGGGGCCCAGAACTATACCCTTCACCACGTCTCACCGTTGGGAAACAAATCCCTTCGGACGCAACCTGCGCTCCCACTACAGCCCGTCCAAGAGCCAACGATGTCCGTTATGACTACCATGTTCTAGGTAGCGTTAGGGCATGTCAAAATTATGGAGTGACGTGCATGTGAGCCACTCGCTCCAAGGTCTTAAGATTGTGAACACACGATGACAGAGTATGCGTTGGTGACTTAATTTATGCGCCATACTCCAAGTCGGGTCATCCAATACCAACTTCCAGATGATATCCGTGATATGACTTTGGTACTCTCATTACCTATGATCAGCAGAACTTGATCATAAGTCATCCTCACACTAGTCACTTATGAATAAGTTTCTAATTAGGGACTCGTTAAGCATAATTTCATAGTCTCTAAAGGTTCTACTATTAGTGATGACACACTCAATGACTTTAGATGAAATTATCGCTTGACTCATTATTACAACACAATAATAATAAAAATGCCTCTTCATTGCATAACAGAAGATAATTACATAAGAAAAACTTGGACTATGGCACAAGCTCTTACATATTTATCGTTCAGTTCGTTCCCAACCTCTCTCTTTTAAATCTTCTATTCTCTCACAGACGGTGCTTCTCCCCCACCTCCACGAAATCGGACGACTCCGACCGTAACGATTCCGGCGGTGAGGACCCACGGTGAGACACTCTGCCTCTCGCTCTTCCCACTGTTTCTGTTTTTTTTGTTTCATTTTTTCTTTAAGGTTTTGGGGACTGGTTAAAGAAGAAACTTATTGCAAATATGATAGTTGAAGATGATATTTCTAAAAGAGTTTGATATTTATATCAAAGTTCTCAAAATCTTTCAAAATATTTAACTTTTACAATACCATCATAATTAAAAAATATTTTTAATATTATAATTGAATAGTACAAGAATTTAAAAGTATTTTTAAATCTTTATTGAATACTAGAAGACTTGAAAATACTTATTAAATCTATTAAAATTTTAGTTGAATATATATTTTTTAGTCATAATTGAGGGTGGGTATGTATAGTTTTGTGTAAATTATTTGATAGGGGTTTTATAATACACGGGAGGGCTGGTTTTGAATAATGAGCGAGTACGCGCGTGCAAGGGTTTGAAGTATTGCACCCACTTGCAGCACTGTCATTGTATCTGTACGTAACCATGTGTCTGTCTCTCTCACTTTTCACTTTATGTGATGACTCCCACCCCACCCACCCCCATGTGGTGGTCACTGCCCCCACCTTCTTCGGTTTCCGGGAAAGCTATCCTTTTCTTTCACACCACCCAAACACTCTATCCTGCGCACCCCCGTGCATCTTAGTCTCACCTGCTCTCTCCTCTATTCTCAGTTGTCGTTTACGTGTCGTCTTCTGGGACATCCACGTCAGCTCTGTTCTATTCTTTTTATCCTTTCCTCCTCTATCGTCCTTAGGGTTTCCAGTTTCCTCCTCCCTCACATCCTCTCTTTCTCACGTCTCACCCCCCTTCGATATTCAACCTCCGAGTCATGGGGTCGATCCCCGATCCGGGCGAGCTGGACGAGTTGACTCGTCCGAGTTTCGACGAGTTCCAGCGGCAGACCTCCCTCATGACCAGCTGCACTCTGCTCTGGAAGGAGCTCTCCGATCACTTCACCTCCCTCGAGCAGAACCTGCTCAAGAAGTCTGAGGCCATAAGAAACAAAATTCAAACCCTCGACTACCAGACCAAGGAGTCCCTCAGCGTCCTCAAGGAGCGCGAGGTCACCATCGACGGCAGCGTCCAGATCGCCCTCACCAAGGTGGAGCAGCACAAGGAAGCGGCCATAATGGCTCTGAGGACCAAGGACTATCTCGATTGCGATGGCGAAGTCGACGACGGCGAGGGTTTGCTGCTGAAGCTCAAGTCGTTATGCCTGAGTATGAACTGCAAAGTGTTCTGGAAATTCGTAACCGGGAAGAAGAAGGAGCTAGAGGCTTTGAGGTCGCAGCTACCACTAGCTCTGGCGGAGTGCGTGGATCCGGCCAAATTCGTGCTGGAGGCCATATCTGAGGTGTTTCCGGTGGACAAGAGGATGGACAAGAGCGAGAGAGGGAACGATTTGGGGTGGGCGTGCGTGCTGGTGCTGGAGTCGCTGATTCCGGTGGTGGTTGACCCGGTGATCGGGAAGTCGAGGCTCATGGTGACGCCTAGCGTCAAGGAAAGGGCCAAGAGCATCGCAGAGACATGGAAGGCCAGCTTGGACGAGCGTGGTGGGATCGAGAATGTCAAGACCCCTGACGTGCACACCTTCTTGCAGCATTTGGTCACATTTGGGATTGTCAAGAAGGAAGACATCAATTTGTACAGAAAGCTGGTGGTCGGATCTGCTTGGAGGAAGCAGATGCCAAAACTTGCCGTGTCTCTCGGCTTGGGTGCTGAAATGCCTGGTATGATCCTTCTTTTAGTTTAACCTAAAATTGTCATCTGCATACACCCAACATCATTGTTTGATTCTGAAATTGAATATAATAAGAATGTGTTCCATCACTTTACAAGGATGCGTAGGGATACTGTGTAGCTTCAATGTTTAGTGTGATCGGGATTCAAACACATAGCAGCTAGATTAGGTGTATTGATGATGCTTTGGAGAAATATACCAAACATTTCAAAAATGGTGCCTAATGTGCTTTCAAGAGTGAGTTCTGTTGTGTATGCACTTAATTTCTGAATAACTCCTTCCCTTCCAAAACTAGTGTCCTATTTGACCATTTGTACTATATTTTTATTTCTTAAACTTAGTGTTAAGCACATACTTTGATTTCTAATATAAGTCTCATAGGCTTTCATCTGTGTTGTAAGTGTTTAATCATCCATCATGAATGGCAGGGTTGCCAGTGTTGAGTTGTGGATCATAAGAAAATACACTGTTACTGATATAGGTTTAGTCTTAATGTTTGTGGTAGAAAATGTTATTCGTCAACACTACTCATTAGTAACTCCGTAAGGGATCAATAAATCATCAATGTCGCGATACAGCTGATAGTCCCATGCCATTATTGAATACAGGTGATATATGATATCGTTTGAAAGCGAGGTTGTATCCTATGTATTTGTAGTTCTGATTAATCACGTGCTTTTGTTGCTGTTTGTGTTCAGTGTTCACAACCTATGAAGCACCAATTCACCATTATGGCTAAGCAATGTATCGAATTTGTGTGTTGAATGCAAACATGTCTGGCAAAAAATCCTATATTATAATTTGAGAAGAAAAGGTTGTAACAACTTTGTATTTAGAATGTTGCATATGTAGTTCATTACCGTCAACATGTATTTATAAGGCAACTTTGGCTTTAAATTTGACTGTCACTAAATTCACTTCAATATGATTAGAAATTGCAACATAATATAATTTATTGTTTATAACACACATTTTGAACTGGAATTTTACCCAGTGTCCTATTTTTTTGATGAGCAATAGTTTAAATAACAATATTGTCAGCATGGGGCTTGGAACAATTGACCTCATGCTTGTTACATGAGGTCTCTGCCACTTCACCCACAACCTTTGGTACTTAGTGTCTTATATTCTTTGAAAATGATGACTAGTCTGAGCATGAATTGGTTCTTCACAGTTGACAAGCTCACTTTGGTCTATTTGTAACTGAAATCTTTTATAACATTCAATAATATCTTTCAGTGTTAGTAATTTCCCAAATTATTCTGGTTTTATAATCAATGGCCGTGCAGACATTTTTCTGATGTATTGAAGTGTGGGGACTAACCCAATTTGTTGGCATGTTGCAGATATGATAGAAGAATTAATCAGTAGGGGACAGCAGCTTGATGCTGTTCATTTTACTTATGAAGTTGGCCTTGTAAACAAATTCCCCCCTGTTCCCCTACTGAAAGCTTTTCTAAGAGATGCAAAGAAAGCTGCAACTTCTATTTTGGAGGACCCAAATAATGCTGGTCGAGCTGCGGTATTTTTTTTATCTATTTATTCTGTCGCTTCTATTCTTTCTGTTTATGTTTATACTAGCAAGATGCATGCAAGTTATGGAACAATCAGTATCTCTTGTCAATTAAACCCAGTTCTTTTTTTCATACAACAGCTGGTCTTGGGTTGTCACTTCTTGAAAACTTAACTTATAGGAAGATCTCTTGGTTCTTTGTATGCCTACCCTGAGTTATAAACTTACGTCTACTTTAACCTAGTCACAATTGTATTTTATCATACCCTCCAATCATTGATTATTCATAGAACAAGTTTTTCTTGACACACTAATAAGATAAATTGCAACGTCACTTTGACATGTAAAGAGGAGCTATCCCGGATCACCAATTATGCAGTGAGGTAGTTAAAGAGGGACGTGTATACGTCTGCATTGTTCACCCACCCACGACAACAGTACTGCCAGTATGTTTACCTAATGTATAGGAGGAAGTGGGTGTACAAGTTATATTTCTAAGATCTTAAATACAATTATGACGGGTAAAGTCAATAACTCTGTAGCAGGCTCTATGATTGATTAACTGGGATACTGTCATCTTCAAAAAATAAACTGGGATACTGTAGAAGCTCTAAGTGGTGGATTGAAGATAAAGATGTAGACATCTCAACTCACTGCTGTTTCTACTTATGATGCAGCAGCTGGCTTCACGCAAAGAGCAATCGGCGCTCAGGGCTGTCATCAAATGCATTGAAGAGTACAAGCTGGAGGACGAGTTTCCTCCAGAGAACCTGAAGAAGCGGCTCGAACAGCTAGAGAAGGTAAAGCCAGAGAAGAGAAAGCCAGCCTCTGCTCCTGCGAACAAGCGTACACGAGCCAGTAATGGAGGACCCATGCCTCCAGCCAAGGCAGGTCGCCTGGCGAATGCATATGTATCATCTTTCCCTGCAGCTCCTACATTTGTCAGATCGCCTTCTCACTCTCCATATGCTGGGGTACCCCAGTACCACTCCCCACCCACCATGTATGGCAGCAGAAGTCCACCAACCAATCCCTATGCTGCTTACTCACCAGAAGCTGCACCACTTGCCGGACCATACCCAATGAACTACGCCGCATATGGGGCCTATGGAAGTGGCATGGCACCAACATATCAGCAGGCTTACTACTGATAGGAATGACTACTTGAAGATGGTAACTACTGATATATGATGACTCCTATCCCGTTTGCTTTCTCAATGGTTTGTAATCACTAACCTTTTTAATGGTAGCGATGTGTGTGTTAATCAATGACTTATGCACTTGGTTCTTGCTCTGTCATGGCCAGAACAGAAGTTGTATTTCTAATGTTGATTAAACTTTAGTACTAGGTGATTGCCAAAAGTGATTATCATGGGACGCACTAAACTTCAAACTAAAGGTAAATCCATGTTGATTTGGTTGTAGAAACTACTCTGTTCTGCCTTGGCCTTGTATCGGCAACAAATGTCATCTTCCATTATCTAATGGTAGAATAGATGCATATATTCAAGGGAAAATTGCAAAACTCTCCTTATAATTGTGGTTTTTTTGCACTCTCTCTTCATTGTATTTTTGCAAAAACTCACTTATGTTCAAATTTGCACCGTCTATGTAAATTCGTGAAATTAACGGATGTTTCATTTAAATGTTGGACGTTTGAGGTAGCACGTTGAGGGGTGGGCATGGGTCTAGAACCGCACCGAACCGGATCAGACTCCTCGGGTCTCCATTTTAAGAACCAGAATCGAAATCGTTACATGCGGTCCTGGTTCTCCAGTCCCGATTTCGGTTCAATTCAGATTCTGTTTTTGGTTCCATTGGCAAAGTGCCCACCCATAAGCACGTTTGAGTTAACACTTAAGAGATATTTTCATTAATTTTTACGGATTTGCATAGACAGTGTAAAAATAAATAGAAGTAAGAGAGAGTTGTTAGAATATGCGTGAAGGTTTGTTTTTTTTTTTTTTGCAAAAATACAGTTAATGGAGAGTTTGTGCAAAAAAAAACATAATTATATGGAGAGTTTTTACAATTTTCTTTATATTCAATTAAGCATATCGTAGGAGGGAACTTGTTTATAGTGAATGTGATGGACTTGCATCGTTGTCTTGCTTTTAGGAAAATTTTTACGTAGTTATAGCTAAGTTGACATGAATATTATTTATATACAGTTAATTTCAAAACGTATAAAAACAGTACAACTAAGTTTATTGCAAAACATGTGAACATTGTCATGAGCTTACACAACAATACATTTAATATAAAAAAAATTAGGATTGCATTTTTCTATATATAGAATGTGTTTGAATCTAGTCGAGACTTATTTTTATAAGTGGAAATCACGGTTTGTTAACTTCATTTAAAGAAGATTAATACGTTATCGTTTTTAACTTTCAAATGACTAGTTTGTATGAGAATGCATGTTGGCGCTAGTGGTCTAGCTCCTCATTGTAAGCATTTTTGTGCCCCAGTCCAATTGTATTAGTATGTAAATGTCTGTATATATTAATCATCGTTTGCGATATATATAATCGGCATTATAAAACCGAGAGTTTCGGGCCATGGACTCGTGTAGGTGAGAATGGTTTGTGAATCGAGAAAAACTAAGTTTTTCGTCGATGTCGCATCAGACTTTGTTTGATAAGTTCGGAAAAGGGATCGGATAATAATTGGACGCGACACGAGACCACATGGACGAAGCAATTGGGCTTTGGCCCATGAGGCCAAGGTGGCCGGCCCATTTATGGCCCAATATGGCCGGCCCACTTGTGGGCCTATGGCCATGCCTATTAGGTGTTCGTGATTATGTGGCATTTATGATAAGCATGATGAGTAAGAGAGGTATGGGCAAACATGGGCTACGCATGGTTGGGCCATACTCTCGTCATATCATCATCACCATCACCCAAATTATATAATCATTCTCACACAACATTTTGGCTATTCATTTATCTTCTCCGAAAATGAGGTGGGTGGCCAAGCTCCTTCCCTCCCTCCATCTCTTGTTCTTCAAACACCAAAATTCTTGTATAGATTTTGTGTGTTTGATTCTCTAGCAAGAACTACGTGGATTTGATTCCTCAGGGAGGATACGTAGACGCCTTTGAAGAGGTTCAAGCCCATTCTTTCCATTATTGGTGTTTCTTGGTGATTCAAGCAAGAATTGAAGAAACTGTCCAGATTTTCCAGTTCCAACAACCAAAGTGGCGTGAGCTCTAGCTCCCTGGTCCGAGCTCCAATGGACATGAAACTTACGGCGTTGGAAAGATAAATCAAAAGGCTACAAATTTTGTGAAATACATATTTTCCAAAAGAGCGCTGGTTTGGGAGGTACAAGGCCAAAAATATGACGGTTCTGCAAAATCTGTTTTTGGACAGATTTAAGGTAAAACCCGAAAACAGGATTTACTAAGGATCTAACATGGTATTCGATCTTGTGCAGGTTCGAGACTGTTTACAGGTTGCTTCCGCTGCCATGAACCTGATTTGGATGCCTCGGAACCCTACAGTGGTATTAGAGGTGGTCTACCTCTTCGAGATCCTTGTGTATTTTCGGTTTTTCGATGTTTAACATGCCTGAGTGTTTTCATTATTTATTTTTCGTATATGGGTTTAATTATCCCATGAAAAGTGTAATTTTTGAAAATATGGTAAATTTTGGTTTTTTTCAAAAATTATTGGATTTGTCGGGTCCAAGACGGGACTCTCGGGGAGCTGGATTGGAGATACCGGACGGGGGCGCCTGAGAGCTGGCGCCGGGCTGGGCCGTGGCCATGGGCTGGCCCCGGTCATGTGACCAAACCTTCTCTACCCCGGCGGCGGTCTGTGGTGGCCGGAAGCCGGTGGTGGCGACACGGAGGCTAGGGTTTTCAAACCCTAGTCGGTCGGTGATTAGGGCTCGGCCAATGGGCTTGGGCCCAATTGGTTTGTGCACGGTGTTTGATCAGTGGCACAAACCAGTAATCCAATATTTTGAAATTTTTTCAAATTTGATCGGTTTTGATAAACCGATTTTTCGAAAATGTTTAGTTTCGATAAACCCGACCAAGCAACTTGGTCATGAAAATTAAAACCGGAAATGTATCTCGTTTGACAACATGCTTGTGTGATAACATGTTGTGTGATGTGATGAAATGCATAAGTGCATAGATAGCCCAATAGAGCGTTTAATTCTTTATCGCTTTAATACGGTCTGCGAACCGTTAGATTGTAATGTGTAATTATTCTTGTATGCGGGCTGCGGGCCGCTAATGATAAAACGTAATTATTCTTTCTTCCAGTCTACGAGTATTAATTGTAATTAATTTCTCAAGTCGAGAAGGATGGAAACCGAGAACGGTGACAATCTTGGAGGACGTCCACGAGCTAGTGGGAGCGACCTAAGTTGTGATGACGAGAAGAGCTCAAGGAGTTTTCATCTCATAGAATACTTAGGACCTTACCTTGGGCTATTTATAAATATTTAACGCTTTGATGCATGCTATAATTTATTTTAATGATAAATTTATTTGCGAGTATGCTTGACTTAATTTTTGTTTAAGCTATCACCAACATGCAAAGATTAAAACCGGATTTATCGTTTGCATCTTAAAGCGTTGTGAACTATCGTCGCATGGGTTGTGATGGATGTGTTCAATTTTGAAAAACGTCTTTGCATTGGTTGAAAATGACGGTTTCGAAGAAGATAATGTGAGATAAATTAGAAACGTCACAACACTGGTTTTTATGACGGGTTCGTAATTGTATCAAACATAAATGATTTGAACTCAACCGATCAAAAATAATTTTAAGTCAAGTGAGACACCAACCCAAAATCATAAACTTGTATAGTTCTCAACTCTGTTGATGTTGTGCACCTTAGCGGAGCATCTTTGAGAGTGCGCTCTATACAAGTTTGCTAAAGTTCTATCTAGATGTCGTGCGCCTTAGCGGATCATCTTTATCGAACTAAGCATACTTGATTTGGTTGACTTAAATGCGATTCTCGACTAGGGTCGAGCCAGGGTGTCAGAAAGGTTATGCCATGTGCAACAACACATACCCTTGTCAAGAATTACACGGGTTGTAATTGGACCCAATTGCATTGGTTGTAATTGGATACATGTCCTACCTAAATAAGTGAGTCGGAGTGGTGCGCCTCAACGTACTTCGATTCCCGAATCATGGGTCTTGGTTTTAGATTCTATTAAATTAGAATCGGATGGTTGATGTTTATTCAGGATCTTCATAAATTTATTCAACTTTCAGATTAAATTTACTTTCTTCGCGTAGATAAATGGCTAATAAACACGAACAATTTATCGTTGACGCCTATCTTAGAGAAGGTTAAGTTCAATGAAGTAAACTATCTGGACTGGGAAAGGAACTATTGTGTTCGAGTTGGAACGCAAGGAATACGTTCTTGACCGGGCTATCCCTGGGGAACCAACACTCAACGCTATAAGGGCCGTTAAGGATGCATTCAGGAAGCATCTTAGCGATTCTGGGGATGTGGCGTATGTGATGTTGGGCTTCTTGGAGGGAGACTTCCAAAAGCAGTTTATGGAACTGTTCAAGGACCCTTGTGCCATGATGGCGCAGTTAAGGGTTATGTTCAAGTAGAAGACTCGACTCGAAAGATTCGTCATTCTCAAGGAACTCCTCTCCTGCAAAATGTCAGCATGGAGCTCTGTTAGTCCCCATGTCCTAAATTTGAAGGGACATCTCGAACACCTGACAAGACCGAGTCTTGGGATGGGACAGGAGATGACATTGCAGACTTCGCTCTGCAGTCCCTTCCTCGTGCTTATGATAGCTTCTTTATGAATTATAATATGCATGATATGGACAAGATCATCTCAGAGTTGCAATGAAAGCGTGTAACGGCTGAGAAGAACATCAAGCTTATACCAGGGGATGTTCTAATGTTCAGGAAGGGATCTAGCTTTAAAGCTGGAGGAGATAAGGGTAAAGCCCTTATGCACGCGGCAGCAAAGATGAGACTGGATCGAATTCCTAAACCTCCTAAACTCGGGGAGGCTAAAAAGAAAGGAAATCAGCCTACTTCTACTGCCAACAACCCGGTCATTGGAAAAGAGACTGCAAGAAGTTTTAGGATGATCTAAAGAAGGGTGGTGGATCCACGCCTTGTGGTATTTTCGTTATTGAGCTTAATCTTTCTACTTTCGATTCATGGGTATTTATATCAGGCATGAATCTGTACGGATGAACAAAAACTCGAAAGTAGAAGAGATTATGGGAAACACGAGGTGGACCTAAGAGTTGGGAACAGAATCAGGGTTGCCGCAACTATTATAGGCTCCATTATTCTTGTTTTGCCCAGTAGACTTGTATTAATACTTCATAATGTTTATTACATACTTATGTAAGTTCTAATAAAGTCTGTGGTTTATACGTATTGAATATGAAAACTTAAGTTGAGAATATAACGTTAACTAGAAGGTTTAAATCCAATAATTTAAACAAAACTCTAATATGGTACTGTCATTTGGGTCACATAAATGAGAAGTGCAGTTCAGCACTTAGTGCGGACTTCTAAGTCCATTCGAATTCTATTCGATGAAGGGTGCGAGGCTTGTTTGATGGGCAAAATGACTAGAGTGCCTTTCATTGGCAGAGGTGAAAGGGCGAGTGACCTATTGGGCCTAATACGCAACAGGATGTATGTAGGCCAATGAGTTCACTTTCCATGAGTGGTTTAAGTTATTTTATCACTTTTAATGCCGATTGCAGTAGATTTGATTATGTCTATTCAATAAGACATAAGTCTGACACTTTTGATAAATTCAAAGAGTTTAAGACTGAAGTACAAAACCAGCTCGGGAAAAGTATTGAGGCACTTTGTTTATATCAAAGTGCAGAATACTTGTCCACCGAGTTTCATGATCATATTGAGAGATATGTGATCTTATAAGAATGGACTCCGCCAGGAACACCGCAACAGGATGGTGTTTCCAAAGGCTGGAATCGAACATTGTGGGATATGGTTCGTTCCATGATGAGTCACTCTGATCTCCCACTCTGTTTCTGGGGTTATGCTCTAAAAACAGTCGTGTTCATTATGAATCGGGCTCTGACAAAGTCAGTGGGAGGAATGTACATCTTGATGGTTATATGGATGGTACAGTTTCTCAGGAACTACTGGACAACCCTGTAGAGCAGGAATCACCCATTGCAGTTCTTCAGGACGGTCCAAGGCGATCTGAAAGGAATAGTCGTCCACCTGTGAGATATGGAATTTATGTGACTCAAAGTGACAAGCTGGTATTGGTGGATCAAGTTGATGAACCCACCACCTTTCGAGAAGCCATGGACAGTACCAATTCTAAGACAAGGCTAGGTGCCATGCAGCGGAATTGGAATCTAAATTTTGATAAAGCTGATAATTAGTTCAATTTTATCGAGATCGAAGATGGGCCTTGCGTTTACAAGAAGGAGGATGGAAGTAAGATATTCTTTTTGGTGCTATATGTCGATGGCATTTTAGTCATTGGAAACGAGAGCTTTACAAAGGCTTGGTTAAGGGAATAATTTCCCAATAAAGGCTTAGGCGATGCTGCTTACATCTTCGGGATCAAGATATATAGAGGTCGCACCAAGTGGGTCTTGGGTTTAAGTTAGAGCACCTATGTGAACAAGTTATTGAGTAGGTTCTCAATGCTTGATTCCAAGAAAGAATTCTCACCCATCCATCATGGCATAAAACTTAGCAAGACTCAGTGTCCGGTGACAGCTGATGAGCAAGGAAAGGATGGATGGAATTCCATATGCTTCGGCTATTGGATCCATCAGGTATGCCATGACATGTACGAGACCGGACGTCTCGTTTGCCTTAAGTTGTACCATTAGGCATCAATCCAACCCCGGTGAGGAACAATGGAATACAGTCAGGGCAATCCTCAAAATTTTGAGGAGAACCAAGGACACTTTTCTTGTATACGGGGAAGGAATGATGATGAGCTAGTCATCGAAGGTTTTATTGATGCTAGTTTCCAAACGGATCCTGATGACTATCAGAGTCAGTCAGGATATGTGTTCGTGTTGAATGGTGAAGCTTTCAGCCAGTAAAGCATGAAGCAGGACACCATTGTCGATTCTATAGAGGAGGCTGAGTACATTGATGCCTCAGAAACAGCAAGGAAGGTTGTATGGATCAGGAGCTTCATAACTGGGTTAGGCGTAATGCCAAACACGTCTAAACCAATAGGCTTATTTTGTGACAACACAGGGGCCATTGCATAAGCTAATGAGCCTAGAGCACATAACAGATCCAAACATGTACCCAGAAAATATAACCTGATACGAGAAATCGTTGAGAGGGGTGATGTGAAGACCACTTACGTTGCATCAGATGATAACACAGCCGACCCTTTGACCAAAGCTCTTTCTCAACCTAAGCATGAAAAGCATGTGAGGTCAATGGGTATAGACTGGGGCTTAGATTGGAACTAGGGGCAAGTGGGAGATTGTAAGCATTTTTGTGCCCTAGTCCAATTGTATTAGTCTGTAAATGTATGTATATATTAATCATCATTTGCAATATATAAAATCAACATTATATTACTTATGTGTTGAAGTAATATGTTAAGTATGATCTGATATATGTCCACCAAAGTAGTAGAACCATATATCTGTACGGATCACACTTAACGAGTCCCTGGTCAAATATGCTTCAATGAAGCGAACAAATATGAGGATGATTATTTATGGTATAGTTCTATTTGCCATTGGGATGGGATCCCGAAATCAGATTATAGATATCACTTGGGAAGTGATATTGGAAGACCAGCTCTGAATGGTGTTGCATAGATACAATCATGAACACGTTCAATTGTGGTAGCTTGTCGTTGTATCCTTAGACTAAGGATTCTTTGTGATCGCTATATAGTAAAGAACCGCGTTTGACTTTTTCCTAACGTTGTCTGTAACAAGAGCACCATTACCGACATGATTGACATGGGGAAGGACTGTATGAGTGATACGAAAGGTGGCTAAGAGATTTATCCCTCATACTACGGTATGAGATAGGTATATGTTTAGGCCACTCAATAGAGATTGACTGAAGGGAGAGCATGGCCATGCCAACGATACGAGTTATCAGTATTAAGTAATCTCACAAATCGAGAAACAGAGATTGATTAAATAAGGGTGACGTCTCTATGCCTTATGATCAATCTAGATACCGGGCGATAAAGGGATGGCGACATGTACTACATGAGGTTGAATCGAATCATCGATCATCATGCGCGTCGGGTTATCATAATGTCTTACTAGAGGCCACTTATGATGGATCGGGTAAAATGGTATTTTATGCCGATCCGCCGACGTCGGCATGAGCCAAGAGGGTCACACACATAGGATATGGATTATGAGAGACAAGGAAAAGTCGGAGACACTCGAGAGAGAGGCACGGGCAAAAATGGACGTTTTGGGCCACGGATATGTGTAATTGGACGTGACACGCGAATCGAGAAAGACTAAGTCTTTTGTCGATGTTGCGTCGGACTTTGTATGATAAGTACGGGGGTAAGTTGGACGCGGCACGGGACCTCATGGCCAAAGCATTGGGCTTCGTGCCACGAAGCCCTAGTGGCCGGCCCAATAGTGGACCAAAGGGTGGGTCCTGTTAGAGTTATGCCCCAGTCCAATATAAAAGTGATCTACAGATGTAATGTTTTATAATCTTTCCGAATAAATAAATCGACATATATTACTAATCTATTGTAGTAATATATCGAATGTAATTTGATCTATGTCATTATGTGTGTAACCATTAATAGTAGAACTGCAAATCAGAAAGAATTACATTTGATAAGTCACTGATAAGCTAAGCTTCTTTATGAAGCGATCAGTATGAGACCAACTCCTTCTGATCACGCTCTACTGATCATGGAAAAGTATGTGCCTGAGTTATATCATAGATATCATCAGGTCGTTGATATCGGACAACCCGATTGTGAGTATGCAACATAGATACCGTCATGAGATACCCACAGATCGTAGCTTGTCATTATATTCTAAGACCAATGAGCCTTTGTGCGCACTGTTTAATGAATCTCCAAGTTTGACCTAGTCTAACGTTACCTGTAAAAGGGTAGCCATAACGGCTGTGATTGGCTTGATTATGAATTACATTGGTGAACTCGAAAGACGTCTGAGGGATTTATCACTCATACTCCGGTATGAGAAAGATATATGTTTAGGCCACTTGATGAGTATAACTGAAGGAATAGCACGGCCGTGCAGGTGATACCTTAGTATCAGTTTTCAGTCATCTCAGATATCAAGAAACAATGATTGATAAATTAGGATGACGATTCTATGCCTATTGATCAATCTGGCTATTGGTTTGATAAAAGGACAGTGACATGTACGATAACAGGTTAAGTCGAATAATCGATAATCACGAACGTTGGGTAATCATAATGTCTTGCTAGAGACCACTTATGATGGAAAGGGTAAAATAGTAATTTTACCAGTCTGCCAACGGGTCGTGAGCCTAGAGGGTCACACACATTAAGTACAATATGCGACAAATAAGTATGGATGGAAATTGGGAGAATCTGGTTTTCAGTTTAGTCAAATTGAAAACGATTCGGTTGATTTCTTGCCTAGGTTTTTAACCAGACGGTTGAAGGAATCGAGTTGGGGAATTTGAACCGGTTTAGCTAAACCATAATTAGAACTCAATTATATGGGTTTTAATTTGGATTTAGTTAAATGGGCTTGAAGCCCATTTAGGGTTTTAATTCATGAATTGGGCAGGAGTGCAATTATGAGTTTAAATAGGTAAGTTGTGTAATTATTTATTTAAAATTCAAAATCATATTTTTTGTGATAAATTGTTATAATTACACAATATTTCATTCCATAATTTTTGCTCATAATTTTGGCATTTCTTCTCCCAATTCCCCCCTTCATGGCCGACCCTCTCAAGCATTCCTCCATAGCTTTTTTTGTTCATTTCTTCTTACATCCATTAGCAAGTGTGTGAGAGAAAACCGACGGTGGTTATTGTGCTTGTGTGGACTCGATAGAGAAACACAACTTTGTGTTTTTAATCGATTAACAAGGTAAAATTTTCAGATTATAAAAGTTTATAACATGCTGAATTTTTCATTAAGATTCAAGTTCTCATTCGATTCCCATGGTTCGATTAAGCTCCGCTGCATGAAATTATTGTTTGGAACCCATGAGAATCCCTTTCAGCCTTTCTCCACTAACTTTGGTTAAGTGGATGATGACTAGATACACACTAAGCATAATCCATGTTCGGCAAGTGTGATTAAAGGTGACCACCCAATGACCATCATCATCTTCTCTTAAACCAAGACATATCAATTCATATTACATATACCAACACACACCAAAAATATCACAACAAGTTGGTGTTCTTTTCTCTCTCTCTTCAAGTGTTGGCCGAGACTCATCCTTCCCCCTCTCTTGCTCTCTCTTGCTCATTTCTCTATTCTAGTAAAGTAGAGGAGTGTAGGATCCTCAAGGGATCATCCTATCCTCATGGACTTGGCTGGAGTTGAAGATCCGAAGCGTTCTTCAAACCGATTCGAACAAACCGAAGGTAAACTTGTGATTTTTGTTTTTGCCTTAGGATTTAATGGTTTGATCTTCTTGGACAGTTCTTGGGGTTAATATATATTGCTTCCGCTGCCATATGAGTTCTTGATAGCCCCAAAGTTCCTACAATTCGAAATAATCCCAAAACTGTTTTTAACAAAACAATCCCAAAAGAAACCCAATAAAAGCTGCATCAACTCTGGGACTTACGCACACAGGGCTATTAGGGACGAAATACCAATCCCAATCTATGACTCCGAAAACTTATTTTTAGATTAATGAAACAATTTTTAGTATGAAATTAAAGCTAAAACATGTTCTTTAGAGAAAACTCATATTTAGTTTATTGAAACAATTTTTAAATTTAAAAACTTGTTTTAAATCATTCTAAGATTCGCTTAACAATTTGTTTATTAAAATAATTTTTAATTTTAAAAATTTGTTTTAATTCATTCTAATAAAATCCTTCCTCCCCAACAAAAATTTATCTAACAACTATCATTAGCTCAAGAATTAGTTGAAGAATTATACCTGTCGTCAGGGCCGAATGCCTCTGATACCACTTTTGGCGTTTTACGGAGGCCTGATGATTAGTGCGGAACTGGAATGAACTCAGAGACTATATATATATATATATATATATATATATATATATATAGGGAAGGTATTAGGTACAAACCTCTCATTTGGTGTCAAAACGTCCAAACCATCTCCCAACAGTCTGATTTGCGCGCATCGAAGGAGATGATGACACATGTAACCACGCAGATTGGGAGGGAGATAACGGGCCCTGACGGAGCCGTCAGGGTTTTGTGTGTAACATACTTATTTCGCATGTGTAACCACTGTGTGTGTGTAACTGACCAATTGTTAATGTGCAACACCTTCAAATAGTGCGTACTTGTGTTCGGTTTTATGAACGTGTAATCGATACCTTGGTAGTGTATAACACCTACAATATAATTGTATAACCATTCACGTATAACGTAAAACCATAATTTATCCGTGTAAGTGTTGAATTGTATAACAATGGTTACACACGCGAAACTAGTATGTTATACAATATATCAGGATGCTCTCCACTACAAACCATGTTTGAGCTTCCAAACGTACAAACCATCTCCCAGCCGTCTGATTTGCACGGAGCGAAGGGATGATGACACGTGTAACCACGTGGATTGGGAGGGAGAAAACGGTCGCTGACGGAGCCGTTAGGGTGTTGGTGTGTAACATACTTGTCTCAACACAAAATATATCCTGACTGATATGTACGATAACAGGTTAAGTCGAATAATCGATAATCATGAACGTTGGGTAATCATAATGTCTTGCTAGAGACCACTTATGATGGAAAGGGTAAAATAGTAATTTTACCAATCTGCCAACAGGTCGTGAGCCTAGAGGTTCACACGCATTAAGTACAATAAGTGACAAATAAGCATGGATGGAAACTGGGAGAATCCGGTTTTCAGTTTAGTCAAATTGAAAACGATTCGGTTGATTTCTAGCCTAGGTTTTTAACCTGTCTGTTGAAGAAATCGAGTTGGGGAAATTGAACCGGTTTAGCTAAACCATAATTAGAACTCAATTATATGGATTTTAATTTGGATTTAGTTAAATGGGCTTGAAGCCCATTTAGGGTTTTAATTCATGAATGGGGCAAGAGTACAATTATGAGTTTAAAGGGGTAAGATGTGTAATTATTTATTTGAAATTTAAAATCAGATTTTTTTTGGTGATAATTACACAATATTTTCCTTCCCTTTTTAGCTCATATTTTTGGCACTCTCTCTCTTCAATCCCCTCAACATTGCCGACCCTCCCTCTCAATCCTCCATAGTCAACTTTGTCTTCTTCTTCTCATATTCAATAGCAAGTGTGTGAGAGAAAACCATCCGTGGTTGTTGTGCTTGTGTGGACTCGATAGAGAAACACTCCTTTGTGTTTTAATAGAATAAACAAGGTAAATTTTCAGATTACAAAAGTTTTATAACATGCTCAATTTCTCATTAAGATTCGACATTGTATTTTGATTCCCATGGTTCAATTACGCTCTGATGCATGAAATTATTGTTTGGAACCCATGGGAATCCCTTAGCAAGACTCAGTGTCCGGTGACATTTGATGAGCGGAAGAGAATGAGTGGAATTCAATATGTACGAAACCGGATGTCTCATTTGTCTTAATTTGTGCCAATAGACATCAGTGCTACCCCGGTGAGGAACGTTGAATCGCGGTCAAGGAGATTCTCAAATATTTGAGGAGAACCAAGGACACTCTTCTTGTATACGAGGGAAGGAATGATAATAAGCTAGTCGTCAAAGGTTTTGTTGACGCTAGTTTCCAGACAGATCCTAATGATTTTAAGAGTCAGTCGAAATATGTGTTCGTGTGGAATGATGGGGCTTTCAGCAGGAAGAGAGTGAAAGCAGGACACCATTGCCGACTATACAACGGAGGCTGAGTACATTGCTGCCTCGGAAGCAGCAAAAGAGGCTGTGTGGATCAAGAGCTTCATGGTTGGATTAGGTGTAATTCCAAACTCATCTAACCTAGTGAGCTTATTTTGTGACAACACAGGGATCATTACGCAAAGCAAAAAGCCAAAGCACATAACAGATCTAAACATGTACTCAGAAAATATCACCTCATACGAGAGATAATTGATAGAGGTGATGTGAAGATCACTTACATTGCATCTGATGATAACACAACCGACCCTTTGACCAAAACTCTTCCTCAACCTAAACATGAAGAGCATTTGAGGTCCATGGGTATAGACTAGGGCTTATATTGTGTAAGCTTTTTTGTGCCCTAGTCCAATTATATTAGTCTGTAACTGTTTGTATATATTATTCATCGTTTTCAATATATAAAATCGGCATTATATTACTTATGTATTGAAGTAATATTATTAGTCTGATTTGATATATGACCACCAAAGTAGTAGAACCATATATCTGTACGGATCACACTTAACGAGTCCCTGTTCAAATATGCTTCAATGAAGCGACCAAGTATGAGGATGATTCTTTATGGTATAGTGCTATCCAGGTGGAGCCAGCTGCCGACGCAACGAGGGTCGTTAAGGATGCGTACCAGAAACATCTTAGCGACGTTGCGTGTGTCATGCTGGGCTGCATGGAGGCAGAACTCCCGAAGCAGTTTATGGAGCTATCCCATGATCGGTTTGCAATGTTTGCACAGATCAAGGATATGTTCAAAGAGAAAGTACGTATTGAAAAATACACTGTTCTCCGAGAACTCATTGCCTGCAAGATGTCAGCAGGCAGCTCCGTAGGTCCACACGTCCTACATATGAAGGGACATTTCGACCATATGACAAGTATCGGTATGTCTATGGAAAAGGAAATGGCTGCGGATTTTATTCTGCAATCCCTTCCTCATGCATAAGGTGGGTTCGTCATGAACTATCACATGCATGACATGGACAAGACTGCATCGGAGTTGCACAACATGCTAGTGACTGCCGAGAAGAGCATAAGGGGCAGTTCACCCAAAAGTGTTCTTATGGTCAAGAAGGGATCCAGCTTCAAAGCTGGTGGTGGAAAGGGTAAAGCCCCAATGCACCTGGCAGGAAAGATCAGACGACCATTTGTTCCTAGACTTTCCATGCCCGTAAAAGGCAAAGGAGTCGGTCTATTTCTACTGTCAAAAGCCTGGTCATTGGAAGAAAGACTGTCAGCAGCTGAAGGAGGATGAGAAGAAGGGCGGTGGGGCCGCTACTTCATCAGGTATTCCATTAGAGCTATATCTTTCTATGATAAATACTTGGGTACTAGACACTGGAGCTGAGTCTCATGTCTGTGCGGATATGCAGGTGTTACACAGTAGAAGAGATATGGGGGAAAGCGAGGTGGACCTAAGAGTTGGGAACAACGTGAGAGTTGCCGCAACTGCCGTGGGTTCTGTTAACCTTGTTTTGCCCAGTGGGCTTGTAATTGAACTTCATGATGTGTTCTGCGTATCTGCTTTCAGCAGGAATATTATTTCAATTTCTCTTCTTAAAAAAGAAGGTTATTATTTTAATATTAAGAACGTTTTTTTTTAATATTATGTGCAACAACATGTTTTATGGCAATGCTCACACTGTTGGAGGTTTATAGATATTGAATATGAAAAACTCGAGATCCAACATGTTCTATAATATAAATGCTAAGAGGTTTAAAGCTAATGATTTAGACCAAACTCTAATCTGGCATTGTCGTCTAGGTCACATAAATGAGAAAAGCATCTCAACGCTTCATAAGCGCGGACTTCTAAGTCAATTCGAATTTCAAACGATTGATAGATGCGAAACTTGTTTAATGGGCAAGATGACTAGAGCGCCCTTCACTGGTTTAGGTGAGAGGGCAGGTGATCTATTGGGTCTAATACATTCAGACGTATGTGGACCAATGAGTACACTAGCCAGAGGTGGTTTAGGCTACTTTATCACATTTACTGACGATTTCCGTAGATATGGTTATGTTTATCTCATGAGACATAAGTCCGAAGCTTTTGATAAATTCAAAGAGTTTAGGAATGAAGTAGAAAACCAACTCGGAAAGAGTATCAAGGCACTCCGTTCTGATCGGGGTGGAGAATACTTATCCGAGGAGTTTCTTAGTCATCTTACTGAAGGTGGAATACTATCTCAGTGGACTCCGCCAGGAACACCGTAACTAAATGATGTGTCCGAGCGGAGGAATCAGACATTGTTGGATATGGTTCGATCGATGTTAAGTCTCACTGATCTCCTTCTGGGGTTATGCTCTGCAAACGGCCGCATTCATAATAAACAGGGCTCCGTCGAAAGCAGTGGAAGGGACATCATTCGAGAAATGGTACGGGAAGGAACCCGTTTTGTCCTTCCTCAAAATCTGGGGTTGCGAGGCTTATGTAAAACGGTTGCTTGCAACCAAGCTCGAACCGAGATCAGATAAATGCACTTTCGTCGGATATCCAAAAGAAACAAAAGGATACTACTTCTACAAACCGAGCGAAAATAAAGTTTTTGTCGCTCGAGGTGGGACATTCTTGGAAAAGGAATTCATTTCCAAGACAGTCAGTGGGAGGGCTGTTCATCTTGATGAAATTCTAGATGAGATGGTCACTCGGGAACCACTAGACGACCCACTAGAAGAAGTAGAGCCAGAAGTGGTCGTTGAGCAAGAACCAATAGCTACAGTTAATGAGGACGGTCCGAGGCGGTCTGAAAGGATAAGCCATGCACCTGTCAGATACGGTTTCCTAGTAACTGGAGGTGATGATTTAGTATTAGTGGACAATGATCCAGCTACCTTTCGAGAGGCCTTGGACAGAACCGACTCTGAGAAATGGCTGGAAGCCATGAGGGAAGAAATGCAATCCATGTCAGATAATCAAGTGTGGGACTTGGTGGAACAAACCCCTGACATAAAAGTCATTGGGTGCAAATGGATCTTTAAAATAAAGATAGACATGGATGGAAAACCTCAGCCCTATAAAGCAAGACTGGTAGCAAAAGGTTATAGGCAAATCCACGGAATTGACTATGAAGAGACCTCTTCTCCAGTGGCTATGGTCAAATCTATCCGCATTCTACTTGCCATAGCAGCGTATCATAACTATGAGATATGACAAATGGACGTCAAAACCGCCTTCCTCAACGGGAGGTTACTTGAAGAAGTTTATATGTCCCAGCCTGAGGGTTTTGAGGATCCAAAGAATAAGGGAAAGATTTGCAAGTTGCTCAAATCAATCTATGGTTTGAAGCAAGCATCCCGGAGTTGGAATCAGCGTTTTGATGAAGTTGTGAAACAGTTTGGCTTCATCAAGAACGATGATGAACCTTGCGTATATAAAAAGGCAGATGGGAGCAAAGTAGTCTTCTTGGTGCTTTATGTTGATGAC
The DNA here is from genome assembly GCA_963920655.1 of Geranium rotundifolium. Classification (NCBI taxonomy): domain Eukaryota; kingdom Viridiplantae; phylum Streptophyta; class Magnoliopsida; order Geraniales; family Geraniaceae; genus Geranium; species Geranium rotundifolium. The sequence continues at coordinate 22,699,897 of OY987312.1, forward strand.
ATACTGCTCATTGGAAACGACGTCCCTACCTTGCTCTTAACAAAGACTTGATTAGGTGAATGTTTCGCAATGAAGGACTTAGGCGAGGCCTCTAACATCTTGGGGATCAAGATATATAGAGACCGTGCCAAGAGGGTCTTGGGCTTAAGTCAAAGCACCTACATAGACAAAGTGTTGAGACGATTCTCAATGCAAGATTCAAAGAAAGGATTGCTGCCCATGCGTCATGGCATGGGTTAAAGCACTTTTAAGCCCATACCAATCACTTTAGACCCATGCTTATGAGTTGGATGATGAATTCAAATATCTATTATTCATTCATTACACAAAATAATCACACAACTCACAAAAACCTCTCTCTCTCTCTCTCTCTCTCTCTTATGGCCGGCCACCATTGTCTCTCTCCTCTATCTTGCTCTCTTGTTCTTCATTTAATTGTTCTAGTAGGGAATTAAGTGAAGGATCTTCAAGATCATCTCCTTGGTGTGGACTTGCTTTAGAGAAGAAGATCCGAAAGTTCTTCTTTAATCGATTCAACAAAGACTTAAAGGTAAACATCTTGTGGAATAGATTTTGCCTTGGGATTTAACGGTTTAATGTTCTTGGACAAGGTTTGGAGTAGATTTTGTTAAAACGCTTCCGCTAATCTCGTTGATCTAG